>JBBKCR010045465.1:0-11016 GCA_037577295.1 Ladigesia roloffi
AGGGGACTCCATCAACACTTTTGAATCTGTGAAGTACCCTGGCTGGTTCATCAGCACCTCCAAGGAGGAGTACAAGCAGGTGGACATGTGCCACGCAGAGGACACCAGCTGCCAAAAGGTCTTCTCACTCCAAGACCAGAGGGAAATCTGAGGATCAAACTGGGTTTAAAACGCCAGCTCTCCAAGAAGTATGTACTAGGTACAGGTTTTCATCTGGAGGCTCCTGTCATATTTAGACACATCTCAGTTAGAGATGACCATGTCTTCACTTTTCTGTAAAGTAAATGTACTAATCTGGAAAATGTCGACAATGCTAAGTATTTACAATTGATAATATTTATTACAAAACATAATTTACGTAATTCATTATTAATAATAAATGTGTTGTTTTTATTGATTTTTTTTGTATTTAAATGCTGATGTTGGCAATGCAATAAAATAATGAGGAGTAAATCAAGCTTCAAGGCTATTTTATTGTCACCAGCAGCTGTGTTACATAGTGTAGTGAGAAAACATTTCTCCACCGACCACGGTGCAATTTACAGCAACATAAACATTCAACAGAGTGCAAGTTACAATAGACACTACACAACAAACAGACAATAAATTGACGGACCCATCCAGGTATGTTATCAGGAACGAAGCTTTGCCTGGTTAGAGTCACCCACACTGCAGCTGTAGTCAGACAGATGGCCTGTTCACCAGGGAAAGGGGTGAGTTTCTTTGTAGGCTCATGGTTAAGGCTTTTGAAGACTTATAACACGTGGTAGAGAGAGACATCGCTGTAACAGATAGATGGTGTGTTCGGTGGCGGAGCTAGACTTTTTTACTTGGGAGGGCTAGGGGGTGGGGCCAGGATATATCCACCCCTATGGGGGGGGGGCAATAAGGTTTCGGCAAATACTCCCCCGGCCCCTGCCCTGACTCCACCTCTGCGTATATCTGTGTATAGCCTACATATTAAAAATCCCTTAGCTACCAGCGGCTGATTGGCTAGTTTTGTTTTGGCCTAGAACTACCGTGATCACCATGGTAACGGGTACTCACTCTCAACTTGTCATTGCAAAGATTCTTCATTTTATTATCACTGACCACAGCTGCTGCGTTCATTCTGAAATCATCTTTAATAATATTCACACATCATGTACGTTATTTTCACATTTTTCCAGCATTAATTTTGGGCGCCGCCCATGGGTGTGGTTTATAGTCAGTGATGTCCTGGGTGCACCTCCACATCCTCCAAGTGTCTCTGGTGTTTTGAAAGTTCCCTTTGATTTTATGGGCACATGCTCTCTTCGCCTTCTAGACTACCCTAGCCAGTTTAGCTCATACAGTGCTGAGGATAGGCTTGTCTTCAGATCTAAAGACAGCATCCTGGGCTTTCAGCTCCCTCCAGACCTGTGCCGATATTCAAGGTTTACAGTTGTCAGTGAGTTTGCAAACGTTGCTTGTCATTGCTCCTGTGTATTCGATGCATCCCACTAGAGTAATGACTTCTTTAAACACTGACTAATCTGTGCTTTCAAAACAGTCCTGAAGTGCTGAGAGGCCACACTCTGATGTTTCTCTGGACCAGTGTAGAGAACTGTAGACTGGGACTAGTTTCATAGAGATGTGGTACTGTACTGAGGACAGGCTTCAGATCTACTAATGAACTGTAATTGATGTCAGTATTTCTTACCAGTGCATTTATTAAAGTTTGGCTTATATTTTAATAGCATTTACACACTCACATCTGATCTGGCATAATGGGCTACAGGACACAATTATTAATGCTTCAAATATTTGCACAGATTTTTTAAATGAATTACATCATAATATTTTATAATCGACAGTTCAGTTCTGCTAAACATGTCGGATCAATTATGCTGATCAGTTATGTAACACTGCAGTGCCCACTGCTGTATATGGGGCTGTGTACCTGCAGTCCGGGCAGAGTGCCCATACACCATCCAAACGCTCCTACAGCGAACCATGAGCAACAGAAGACGAGGGGGACCTACATTTTATTCTTCATTTCTGTATTTTTATTGTAGTTTTGAGGAGGAATTCTTCAGGGCTGAACCAGTGAAGGCACAGATGCAGATGATTCCAGATGGTCAGGCGGTGATCAGTATCCTGGTGGTGCTGAAGCGGTTAAAACTCCTTTATCTAGACTCTGTTTACCTTTAGGCAATTTGCAGCAAGTGAAAGTAAAACAGTTGTTTGGCTTCATTAAGTTTTTATACTCAAAATGCCAAAGAAAAGACAGTTTGACCGAAAATAGTATTTTTGCACCAAAGAGGTGATGCAAAACAAAATGACTCTTAGTGTAATATTAGCGGTCAGCGGCCGCCAGAGGCCGCCATTGTTGGTTTTAAACGATTACATGGTTTTATTGGGTTGAGCTTTGTGATTTTTTATATAAGCTACCCAGACTTGTTCTGGTTTGAGTTTTGGATTATATTTTAGCCATCATGTCTTTTTGGGTTTGTTGCTTTTGGGATGTGACACATATACACGTATTTGTTTTTAGAGATGTCTTTATTTGTCACTGTCTGACCTGTGAGGAAATGAGGAATGAGGAAAATGGGAATAATTATGCAAAACGTTTTGTATAAAATAACTACAATATAATGATATAGAACCAGTTTTAAAACAAAGTGTTATTGATACCAACTGATCATTTTGTGGGGTTAAATGTAAAAGTTATTTACATTTATTGGGGTCTTGTTCACTTTTGGTGTAACATGCTTCATTTCATTCATACCTATTTGTAAGTACCACGGCTCTAGGAAGGGGCGGTCCTGTGCAGTGACTGCGTAGGAAAGTTACAGTAACCGAACATCACATACAGAGCCATGCGTCAAAACAAGAAACACCGTTAATAAATCCCTGAAGGCCATTGTTCTATGTTCCCAGAATTTACAGCTATAGTAAAAGGTCACTAAGGGAGCAAGCCTGCAGCCACCCATACCAAGAAAGAACCAAGGTCCTTGTTCTTCACTCAGACCCCTTGTCCCCAGAATAAACCTCCAATATTCAAAACCTTTATGTTATTCAAAACGTTTGATATAACTGTAGTGGATGATCAGGCTTCCCTTCTGTTCCTGAGTCAGCCACACACTCCCCCGCTATAAACTTCAAGGATTGCACTTAAAGTCACAAACTGCCAATCACAGAGCCAGTTTAGGTCAGCCGGATTAACAATAATATCAGATTAAAATAACGCGCTGATCAGATCTGCTTTCATATACGCACAAGAGTCACATATGATTCTTATTTTTCTCTCCCTCTCTTTTATGTTGTAATTCAGTCGGTCACGTGGCCCCTTATAGTCACGCATTAACACACCACACCACAGTGCAGAGTGAAAACAGTGTAAAATTCTTACCTGTATTCAAACATTTAACCCATTCACCCTGAAATTCTGCTTGAAATTATTTTAATATGCTTAATTAATACATCTCTTAATTATACCAGCATTACCTACATATTTGTGAAGCACCTTTACCTGTGAAGTACATTTTTGGCGTGTTTGCCCACTGAAAGAAAAGTATTTACTTTAGTTGAAAGAAAAACGTCATTACCCTTATACTCTTACTTCCTAAATTCTACAATCACAAGTGCTGGTTTAGCAGGTTTTAATCTTTTTATTCCCTTTTTAAAGTGAATCAATACATGTAGAGCTAATTAGTTTATCATGCAATTCTAAGGCTACTAAGACTATGCTTTTATATTTGAAAAGTGCCATCTGTAATTTTATTTTTCTTTATTTTTTTTGTATGGCCTTGTTTGATCCTGTACTTTCTTTATCTGTGAATATATTTTGTTATAATTTGATCTGTGTTGTTTTTTTGCTGAGTTTGCAGTGAAAATTAAGAGGTTTTGTGTCATACACACACACACGCACACACACACGCACACGCACACACACAAGGAACTTGTGGAAGCTTAAAGAAAGTGCTGAAAGTCCAGGATGGTGCAGAATTCAACACTTTCACTGCTGGAAAGTTTGATGTTAGGTAGGATGTGATGAAACTGAGCTGCAGTCACACCACATATTATTCATATTGACCTCACATTAACATTCATACATTCATGACATCGCTGTTTCCTTTATGGAAATAAACATTATCATTTAGATTATCTGGTTCTGGGTGTCTAAAAGTGGTCAGTCTTATAAACTAAATGTGAATAATGAATCAACTGCATGTTTTAAACCTGACACTCAGTGTTGGATAAATTATCAATTCGTCTGTCCAGCTCTTGATCTCCTCTTTCCTCACACGTGAACAAGGCCCAAAGATATTTAAACTCCTCCATTTGGGGCAGAAACTTCCCCCTGACCTGAAGCGGGCAATCCATCCATTTCTGGCTGAGTTCCATAGCCTCAGATTTACAAGTGCTAATTTTCATCCCAACTGCTTCACACTCAGCTGCAAAGTGTCCCAAAGCATTTTTGTCTACACTTTTAATAATAATTGGTTACGTTTTGAAAAACTGTGAGAAACGGGGACCAAGAGCATATGTATGTGCATGCGTTTGATTTATTTCTTTACTTTCATTTGCTTTTTTAATTCACCTGGGCTTTTTAATTCACCTGGAGTCTGTGTTGTACAGATTGATTGATCAGATTAATTGATAGAGCCCTGTTAATGATCTGCTGGATCAGAAGACGTGTCAGACGCCTGGACTTTCCTGAGGGTGGAGCCTCATTGTTGACGCAAACCCGAGTTCCTCAAAGTGGGCTTTTGAAAAAGCCGCAGCAGGGCTGAACGAGCAGATCAGCGAGCAGCTTCAGGACTGCACACTCTCCTCAAACACACACTCCTCAATCTTCAACCAACCAACACATTGTACTGGTACGTCCCCACCACACGGTATCTCGCTGACCTATAGATGGATTCATTGTAGACAGAGAGAACCAAGAATTTTAGACTGGATTTAAACGCAATTGCAATTCTGTAAAAGACTTCAAAATGTTCCCTTTTCTCCAGAAATGGCAGGACAGGACCTGTTGCTGGTGGAGAGGTGAGTACTGAGGGTTTTCCTGATATTCCTTGAGTAAAGAACCCTGTGCTGAAGGTGTGTGTGTGTGTGCTGAGACTCCACTCTCTCGTTTCAGCTTCGAGAATGAGATCCATTTTGAGTTTAACCACCTGGATTTTGATGAACCGGACTGCTTTGACACTTTGGCCATGGTGAGAAGAACCTCCGTTCTGGAGACCCTCTGCCTCATGATTCTACTTCTCTCCTTCCTGTCCTGTCAGCTCTCTGACTGTGTGATGTGTTTCTTTCCAGAGGTGTGATCTTCACAACAACCAAATTCAGATATTTAAACATCCCCGCAGCTTGAGGCAAGTTGCAGAAAACGTCATCGCCATGAAGAAGCTGCAGAAGTTCAAGCAACCCAGGAAAGTCCAGTCCACAGAGTTCACCAACCTTGAGCTCCTTAACATCATCATGGAGAACGTGGTTGAAGGTGCACTAAACCTCTGTCTGTCTATTTCCTATTGAAATCCACAATCATTCTGAACAGGAGGTCAGGCTAAAGATCCTGGGTCCTTCTGTTAGTAATAATACCAACATGCTCAGTTAAGTACAGAACTGATTTCAAAGCATTACTCATTGCAGACAAGTCGCTCAATGGTTTGGGTAGTAAGTACATCTCTGATATGTTTAGAGTATATTCCTGGTAGGTCTCTTAGATCTGCAGGAGCTGGTCAGTTTGTGGTGAAAAGAGCCAAAGCTCAATAGGCTAATATGGAGTAAAAACTGTAATAGTATTCTCCACCTGCTTTTAAACCTTTGCACATCTTTCAAATTATTAATTCTATTGTATTCTGTTTTTTTTCTACTGTATTCTACCACTGTGAACCCACTCAATGACTTTTTGTGTATGATAATGTGAGATATACATAAACTTGAACTTGAACTTTCTCATGCAGAGCGTGTGGTTTTGTGGGTCAACCACGATTCTTCCAACACTTACAACAAGCAGGACAAGGTCATCCAGTGCTCCTTGTGTGACGACTTGAAGAAGAACCTGGTGAGAAGCCGAGGTGCTCCCATCCTCCTGGCCATCACACTGAAAGGTGGCAACATCAGCCAACGTGGTGAGTCTCAGTCAGTGGTCTGATTTCTGTTTTGGGGTTTTTTGCCCTTCATTGTGTGTCAATCACTTCTCCGGACATTTGTTTTTTGGTTTTCTTCCAGTTTCTGCTTCGACTCTTCTGTCATTTTTGGTTTTATCTTACGTCTTCAGTCTGGGTTTAGGCTTGATCTAGGTTTGGGTCTCTATCTCTGATTCTCCTGCAATCTGATGATGCAGATTGTGCTTCACTCTATGCTCTTCTTAACTTTCTCTGTCCACTCTTTGGTGAAACCAGTGGATCGACAGTAAAACAATTGTTTCCCACAGTCCACATCAACCTGTCAGCCTACACCCCTCCAGAGGGCCCAGCCGCTAAAGGCCAGCCGGTGTGTTTGGGGATCGCTCAGAGCAACCTGTACCTGGCATGTACAGAAAATTCTGGAACGTTTCATCTCACCCTGGAGGTAGGTTCACCCAACCATCTAACCAAACCTCCTTGCTGAGTCCACACAGTCCAGATTGATTCACACACACTGTTTTTCCACATGAACTCAGTCCTCAGTCGTTTCCCCTATAGGAGGTGAATGACAAGGAGACGCTGAAGACCATCTACAAGAACAGCGACATGGAGCGATTCCTCTTCCTCCAGAACGTCACAGGGGTCTCCATCAACACTTTTGAATCAGTGAAGTACCCTGGCTGGTTCATCAGCACCTCCAAGGAGGAGTACAAGCCGGTGGACATGTGCCATGCAGAGGACACCAGCCGTCTAAAGAACTTCTCGCTTAAAAATGAGCAGGTGGTCTGAGGATCAGACTGGGTTTAGAACACCAGCTCTCCAGGATGTATGTACTAAGTACAGTTTTTTACCTGGAGGCTCCTGTCATTTTGGGGAACATCTCAGTTAGAGATTAATTGACTTCATTCTTGTAAAGTCATTTTACTTTTGGTTTACAAATGTCTGGTTTTATTAGACTGAATTGTAAAAGACATGTTAAAATGTTCTGCTATCAAACATATTTGTAATGTTGTTTATATGTATTTATACCTCTGTCCAAAAAACTAAAATAAAAGATATTTTAAATATATACTCATTGGAACTCTGGTCTGCACCCACACTGGACTACCAGTAAGCAGGTTTTATTTGGGCAGTGGATCAATCCCGGCCCTGCTGAGAATCTGTTTATGTCCTCGCTAGGTTCTCCGTTTTCCTCCCTGTCCAACAACCTGCATGTTAATAGTACTAGAGATGCCAAATTGGCAGTCACTGGGTGGTTGTGTGTACATGCCTCTTGAGGGTTCAATGCATTTTGATGATTTAGTGCATTTAGACATAGCGTCACTAGAGGTAAAAGTGAGGTGAATGTGACCATTCGGTCATAAGTGAACAGTGTAAACAGCACAAAATTCTTCCTCTGTATTTAATCTATTCACCAAGTGATGCAGAGCCTGGGGAGCAGCGTATGAGGATGGAATCTTACTCAGAGTACCTCAGAGGTAGCAGTTTTGGGAACTGAACCAACAACTTCCAGACTACAGGGCAGATGCGCTAACTGCTAGGCTAATAGCCTGGTGTTGTTACAGGCACGTCCAGGACTACAGACTTTAAAGGGAGCAAAAAGAGACAGAGTGAGAGACAGAGTGAGAAAAGCCCAAAATTTAAAGAACAAAACATAAGAAAAATTTAAAATAATTGTGCAAATAATATCAATGGCAGGGAAGAGAATGTGTGGTGTGGAATAAATAAAGAGTGTTTAGTGTTGTAAGTTTTTTGTGGTTGGAGAGGGAAAATGTTTACTTCATTTCAGGAGTGTGTTTGTGCGTACAGATTATTATTCAGTTCTGAATGAGGATTCTGATCATCTGAGGGTAGAAACTGTTCTGGTAGTGGAGGCCCGGATGCTAGGGAACCTTTTGGGGTGGGGTGGGGGGCTCTCTGCTTTTGATCTATGCTCTGATTTTTCTATTTGAGGCTGAGTCACTGAATAAAAATATTAGGAAGGCAGTTGTGGAGTGAATTTAATGAGCAACTGCATCCTAAATGTTTCTAGAGAGTAAACCAGGTGAACTGACCTTAGTTGACTCCAGCTTTGGAGGAAGTGGAGCTCCATCAGTGACGCAGAGGCCTATTGTTTTTCCAGATTCACCCAGTGCAAGGCGTACGTGAGCTATGTGAGCCCTCTCTTTTGCTCTAAGGGGAAAAAGGGAACTTCTGTAGATCCTGCGCTCAAGAGAACTCACGTTCAGCTCCAAGCTTTGATACAGATTAGAGGACATGAGAGTTCTCCTGAGTTCAGGCCAAAAAAACTTATGGATGTGGAGATGTGAGGGTCAAATCAGGTCGACCAGGACCACAATATACCTCAATTACTAAAATGATTCTCCAGGACTACTATGTTCATCCAGGATTTTGATATTCCTACAGGACCACAAGGTTCCTCCATGACCACTAGGTTCTTCTAGAACCACAACATTCATCCAGGACACAATGTTACTCCCTGGCCACAACATTGCCCAAGGATCTCAAAGTTCCTCCAGGACTATAATGTGCTTCAGGAGCACAAGGTTCCTCCATGATCACAAGGTTCCACCAAGACCACAACATTCACAGCATTTCTCAAGGACAACAATGTTCCTCCAGAATCATGATGTTCCTACATGACCACATTAAATCTACACTTCTCAGCTCACTGGACACACATCAGTTTGCTGACCACCCCATCTGGTCCACAACAATGACCTACACTCTTCAAACCCCTGAACCATGTCTGCTGAGTAGAGTACAGCTCCAATCAAATCATCAGATTTTAAGATGACAAGACAGTGGTGGGTCTCATTGGAAACATGACATCTCAAGCTACACAAGACTGACTGCCTGGTGTAAGGACAATAATCTCTCTCACTGTCAACAAGACAAAGGAGATAATGATGGACTTCAAATCCTGTCCTTTTCACCCACCTCTCACCATCGACTGCGCTCCTGTAGAGAAGGTCAACAACACCAAGTTCCTTGGCATCCATATCATGGAAGACCTATCTTGGACCCTGAAGTCCACCTCTATAGCTAAGAGGGCTTGGCAGTGCCTGCATTTTATACAGAGACTGAAGAGAGCGAGCCTCCCCCCACCAATCCTCATCACATTCTGTAGTGGGGCCCTGCCCCCCCAAAGGACATTTTCCAAATTGCTGCTTGAACAGAGCCAGTAACATTGTGAAGGACTGTTTCCATTCACTACACAGACTCTTCTCCCTTCTACTGCCTGGCAAACAGTATCGAAGCTTCCGTACTTGTTCTGCACGGCTGTGCAGCTTCATACCACAGGCCATCAGTGCCATGAAAGCACACAAATGCACATAAATGTCCAGTTCCTGGTTGAGCAGCACATTTTAACTACCTTATTTTATGCTAGTAAGTACCTTACATTGTATTATCAACTACCTGACACTATGCTATTAAGTACCTTACATTATATTATCAAATACCTGACATTATGCTATTAAGTACCTTACATTATATTATCAACTACCTGACATTATGCTATTAAGTACATAACTTTATGGTATCGCCTGGCTCACTTTATGCTATTCATGCTGCTTAAAATGTCTGTTCTTTGTTTTACAATCTGCTACATTCATACAACACTCAGTTAGCACCTGCACTCTACTCTTACCCTGTTTACTGCCAGTTAGGGATTCCACACGTTCTGTTATTTTCCGGTATAGTATTCTTTTTTTAATGTCTGTTCCAAAAAATTTATAATCTTTCCCGGGACAACAAATGTCCCGTTTTTTTGGTGCAAAGGCACTTTAATTTTTTTAAGTAGGCCTAATCCATAGTTTCACTTTTAATAAAATCTACGTTCTACTCATGCAATCCTAGACTACTATTTTTCTTACGGTATCTTGATCCAGCTGTCAGAGGCAGGCATGCGCTTACTTTTGCGAAACGAAAGTTTACATTAACACATCAGTATCACTTAGTATGAGCAGAATTTTCAAGAGAGTGAATATTTTTTCTTTTATTATATTTATAACTTAATTTTAATTTGTGTATTGAATACAATACAGAAACAAACATACAAATATATAATAGCATTGTATTAATTATTACAATATGACAGTGGTAGCCTATCCCACACACACACCAACTGTCGTCGCCGCCATGCCCCCCGCCCCGCCCTCTTTTTTCAAATCAAATGTGGCAACCCTACTGCCAGTACAGGCACCTAATGACCACTGTTAGAATTCTACACTTACTCGTTTTGCTGCTAACGGTAGTAGAAGAATATGATTCCAGTGCAACATACGCTCATGTGCAATAACATGTAAAGTGAGGAAGTATTTGAACACCCTGCGATTTAGAAATCATGGAGGGGTCTGAAATGTACATTGTAGGTCCAGCCCCACTGTGAGAGACAGAATGTACAAAAATTAAGGAATTTACATTGAGTGATTTGTAATGTATTGATTTTGTATTGCACTGCTGCACAAAGCATTTGAGCACTTGAGAAACACCTCCAAAGACTTTCAACTGGATTTATATTTGGAGACATGGCCACTCCTGAACCTTGATATGCTTCTTATGGAGCCAACCCTCGGTTAACCTGGCTGTGTGTTGGAAGACCCAGTCACGACCCATATTCAGTGCTCTGACTGAGGGAAGGAGGTTGTTGCCCAAAATCTCCCAATAAACGGCCCCATTCATCCTCTCCTTAACACAGTGCAGTTATCCTGTCCCCGTCGCAGAAAAGCCCCCCAAAGCAAGATGTTTCCACCCCCATGGGGGTCCTTCACACTATGAAACACAATGTACTTAAAATATTTTTAATTCTACCTTAATTTATGCACCAAACACCTTAATTAGAATTAAGTGCCCATTAATTTGTAACTGTTCCCTTAATTTTACCTTAAAAGTGGATTTAAGGTGTTAGTGTGAAACC
>JBBKCR010045495.1:0-34923 GCA_037577295.1 Ladigesia roloffi
AGATAACAAGAACAGACACAAACCAGCACTTAAATACAAAACCAAACTAGATTCAAACAAGGCACAGGTGAAGACAATGAAGACACGTGACAAACATCCAAACCAAAACATATGTCAAAATAGAAGTCCCCCTTTTCCTAAATACCCAACAGAAAATCCAACACATATGACGGTGGCCAAAGACAGCCACCGTTATAGCTACATAGCAGACAAATCAACACTACGTCCTTCTGTACTATTGAAATTGCAGGAGTTAATGCTGTCCAGAAAATACCCATAACTGCACTCATACTGAAAACATTAAGCACTCTAATGAATTCATGTTTTGGTCATTTTCTAGATAAACACACGCCTTCTTCACATTAGTATTTGTTTGCTACATTTGAAATATTTCTGGGAAACAGCACAAGATGTTTCCACTCAGAAAATTACTGAGCCAGTCTTGCATATATTTTGTATGCATAGTATGCAAAACAATTCTTCGGAAAGATTAGTAAGTAAATATAGTTTTATCAAACACTAGATAAGGACACACATGCTCACAAATTCTCTGTAGTTATCCCATGGCTACATAACAGATATATGGCAACTAATAGAACAATACATTAAAAGACTTATGTGGGACGAACATGTAAAATCATTTATGGAATATTTTATTCCATTCATCATATTTTCATAAAGTCACTTTTCATAACCACTTGCACTAATGATATGTCATTTTATTCTTCTTGTTGCACTGAGCATGTTTATGACAAAATAATTTCCCTTGGGAAAAATAAAGTTATTTCTTATAAAAATATTGGAGTATTTTTTGTGTCTGTGGTTTGCCTGGGCCCATGTTTAATGAATCTTTCATTCACAGCGGCACCATGCATCAAAAATGAATTATAGTCACATTATAAACTATTGTTAAAGTTTAATTGGAGTACGGTAGGCGCTCAATGTTGATAACAGGGGTGCTAGTGAGCGACAGTATTGAAAAGAACGTGTATGCTGCTACAGTGGCATCTTGCCATAAAATCCAGTATGTGATATATTTAATGTCTGATGGATTTTCCATCTCTCAGCCCTGCATCGAGGGAAGAGAAGATATGTAAATAATGGCAGTTCAGTTTCAAGTGCTTGTGTCCAACAGTGTAGCCTGCATGCGTCACTGTATGTTTACCTCCTGATGGACCTTCAGTGGAAAAGTACAGCGCGCATCAAGAGCACCAGCCCAGGCACAGGCAAGGAAAGAAAATGGCATCAGAACTCAAACTGACATTCAGGGCATCCTTCATAGTGCACAAATATGAAATGCTCTTATTGGCAATTATCTGCCAGAGTAGTGATGCTTAATAAAATTCCTCAAAGTAAGCAAATGTTTACAAATACATGACTATTTAAAGTGTCCTTGAGCACTGGTGCTATATAAATAAAAATATTATTATTATTATTATTAAATAGTCTGGATAATGGTTTAATATTCTCACAGTGGTCGTACAACAAGGAAAGGCAGATGCATTGTGCACATTTAAGATGCCTTCACATGCAGAAGCTATTGCAGTAAAATAAAAAAATATATACGTAGCTCATTAGTAGTAGTAGTAGTCCTGCAAAAGTAAAACATTCTCTTCATTCTTTATTAAAGAAAAAGGTCAAGCCCTGCAACTTCCCTGCAGCTACTTTTGCACAGCCACTCTAAACAAGTACAGCTAGGAACACATTTATAATGCATGTGTGTGATAGAAGTATACTGGTAATGAACTGCAACCTTTCAGATGCACTGGTTTTAATGCACCAAGATCCAGAAAGACTAGACATTAGTAATAGGACATTACATAAATCATGGAAGGGCATGACACATTAGTGCATTTATCGTCAGCCGGTCGCCTCCCCAAAGCATCCTTGGCATATGTTTCTACCCTTGACTGCCCATTTGTCCAATGGCTCCCATATTCATGTTTTATTTAGAGCCTTTTCACTTATTCGAATTAAGAAATATGCCAGTTGCTGGGCATTAATGTCTCCACACTACAGTCTTTTTATGCTATATGGACAAAAGTATTGGGTCACACCTGTGTTTCAGAGTTTGTTCTAAGCCCTTTACTTTTAGGACAATCTTAATGCTTCAATATACCAACAAATATTGGACAACTTGTGGACAAGTTTTGGAAAGTTTTCTAATCCAGCATGACTGTGCCCCAGTAAACGAATCCCTTGGTTGGATGAGTTTGATGTGGAAGAACTTGACTGGCCCACACAGAGCCCTGATCCAAAACGTTTTGGATTAAATGGAATGGAGATTGTGAGCCAGACCTTCTCATCCAACATAGATTGACAGCACAAATGGTCTTCAGAATGAACAGACACATATCTTGTGGAAAGCCTTCAAAGAAGTGTGGCAGCTGTTATTGATGCAAACAGTGACTACCTCCACGTTAAAGTCTATATATTTAAATGCAATGTCTTCAAAGTCCTTGTTGGTGTAATGGTCAGGCGCCCCGATACTTTTGTCCATTTAGTATACACTACAATACAAATATTAGAAACCATCAAGTTCGAAGTCACTGTTTTCAGTCATGTAAAACCACTTTTTGTAATCTGTATAAAATTCTATATAAAAAAAACATACAGCTTTAGAATAATAAGTCGGATTTTTCAAAAAATGTAAAACAATTAATATGCTCAGCAAATATTTTTCATTTAATAATTTCTTGATGTTCAAAAATAAACTTGAAATAGAAAAAGATGGTGTCTACAGATTTAATTTGAAAAATTAAGACATTATTAGATAAAATATAATCATGCAAGTACGTAGCCTGACATTTGACCCTAAATAATGTCATTGGGTTTTTGAACATATGCCTTTTTTCTTTGAGTCATTTCATATCATTTTATAGAAGCAATTATCGTTTCTGAGGGATTAAGATGCATTTATAGACCGAAACCTTAGCTTTAGCCAGAGAGGAATCTAAGCTAAGGGCTCCATAAAGGCAGCCGCTGTGATTTAAAGGAGAAATATGTCTCCAGGAGTGTGCTCGAGCTGCTGTCTAGCTTTAAGGTACCTTGAAATTGTCAGCTCTTTAAGTCACCATATATTTTAATGTGCGTATATTAGCGCAGTCATGCACACTGCCAGAAACAGGTCCAGTAATAGTCTTTCATCGCTCCAGAGAGCACAGGTCCACAGCTCCACAGCCCAAAGCTGGGGTGGCTTTACAGCTCTCTCACCAGCACTTGGTGACGGCAAGGTGACTTTAAGATCTGGTGGGACTCCTCCAGAGCATCCAGTTCGGTCAGTGATTTCCTACAGCTGTGTGCATTCAACCACATGCTAGTCAGTAATAAGTAACATTACAAAAAAATTACAAAAAATATAGGAAATGGGCATATATATATAAAGAGATATGTGCAAAACAGACACTATTCGTATTTGTATTTGTATATTTTCTGAAAGGGGGAAAGTATTCGTATTCATATTTGTATTCATATTTAGGTAAAATTCATATAGCAGCGTGCAAACTCTGTCCACCGCTTACTGAATCTAAGCCTGAACTTGAGCGTGTGATGGGGCATAGCAGAGTGTCTAAAAATGAAAGTAAACAATAGGTCATACGTGAACACACCACTGCATACAATGTGAATAGCACGAAATACAAATATTTTTTTAAGTATTTGTCCGAATACCGTATTCGTAAAAAACATGTAATTTGAGCCTTTCCGAATACCATATTCGGATTCAGCTCCACCCCTATGATATATATACTGTATATATATATATATATATATTTATATATATATATATATGTAGGTGTCACACATATCAGTGTCAGTTCCTCCTTAGTATGATTGCTCACAGAGGCACTCCACCTGTAGCCTCGAGTGCCTGCATGTATTAAAATGTGCCTGAAAATGTCCTGCTGGAATAAATTGGTGTTTTCCACTCACGGTGTTAATTATCAGTTTGGTGAATTGCTCATTTTAGTTGGTAGAGATCAAAGAAGCAACTACCCGCCTCTTTCCTCCAAATGCCTCTTTTTCTGCTCTCTGCTGCTTAGAGAAAGCACACTTTGGGTGAAAAGGTTTGCTGTCGGCTTTGCACCAATGCAAAAATTATTAATTAGTCAATATTCCCGAACCAAAGCAGGGGGCGCCAGCTGCTCTACAGAACAGAATGTATGGCACAGGGGTTGTCACTTGCCTAGCATCAGTCAACACATGCAGAGTGAAACTAAAGTTTCCTTTGTTTTCCACTGGAGAAAAGTGCAAATCTCATCACACACTCACATATCTGAAATGATCTCAAATGGATTTGCAAATGTGTGACCTACAAACATTTCTGCTTCAGGATGGAGTGTCCATAATCACATATTTACTCTTAGCTTTTATTATGTGTTAGCTATATTAGCCTCATTGAGCTAGTACAAAAGCAAAGACACCAAGTGTGCATCTGCTGATCTGGTGTTTAGGGAGTTGCAAACCTAAGTGCAAAACGAAGGGTGTGTATTTGAACCCCAGGACTGCTAGAAGCACCACTGATGTACCCTCAAGTACCCCATATGCTGCTTTCCTGGCTGCCTGGTGCTTTACTTGGGGAAAATAATTTTGTGATGTTCACACTGCGTGTATATGGATGATAAACGGACACATTTAACCAAACATCAGGGCCAGTTAGCAACATCTGGAGAACTTCTGTAAATATTATTGTACCTAATTAATATAACAACAGTCCAGTGTGACCAATATAAATAGGCAGCCCTTCTCAGCCACCCAGCCACTTTGCCTTGAGAAGCTTCTGGCACAGCTGGATGGGTGCAGTGCAGCGTGCAGAAATGCTGAAGCAAGGCCAATGCTAATTAAATAGGATTCTTTCTCCAGTCCCTCGCACCTTTAATTTTTCTCCACTGGAGACTTTTCAGTGGAGCCCAATGAGCTGTCAATGGCAGACTCCAAGAAGGACAGAGGATGGATAATCGATGCTGTACCTTACACCTGCCTGTGAAAAGGACTCACGCGCCATTTAGTGTCATTGTATGATAGCTTGAGAAGAGAGAAAAAGAAAAGAAAACATAATGTGATTTCTCAGAGGCCCTTTTGTAGCAACTTAGTAAATCCCTGTTAAGGACAAATGGCTTAACTGTAGGTTTCTGAAGTGCTATTCTGAGTCAGTATCACTATGCTAGTAAATCTAGATTAAATTCATAAGTGATTATGCTTTTTTGACGAATTCTTGGGGTGGGTTTCTTGATCTAGTGTTTCTCTCATGCACACATCTTTTTTTTCAAGAAAATCTCGCTAATAACAATTTTGAAAGCTACGATATCAATTAGCATGGTCCCATTTCGCTAATGACTTCCATCCCTTGTCATCCATTTTAGCACTGCCTGTATACTTAATGTCTGTAATATAGGGGATATTAAAACTAACGTCAATGAATTTTAAGGAGTTTCACAGTAAAGTTTCCATCTGCCTCCCCAGAGGAAGCAAATAAAAATCAGCCATCTTGTCAGGAATGCTTCTTAATGTCTAAATGCCTGGCAAATAAGCACAATAAAACCTCAAATAAAGGAGTAAATGACAAGAAGTAAACAATTTAAAAACTGAATGTCCCTGTGCTGCCGTGATATACTCTTTTCTTCCGGGAAGGCCTTACCCTGAATGTTAGAACATTGCTGTGAGAATGTGATAACATTCAACAACAACACCCTCAATGGGGTCAGGTACTGATACTGTATGACTAGATCAGGAAGACAAAAGTCGCTTCATCTCATCCCAAAGGTAATAGAAGGAGTTCCTTCATAGAATGCAGCCCCACAGCCCTGATGTACATAATCTGATAACCAGAGATATGCTTTATATTGCACAAATGTAATGATAAATCTGATCAGGATTTCTGATCAGGTTATCTGATGCCCAACAGCCCAAAACCAACATGTAACTATATTTCCTCTGCGACCCCCTGGCCTCTCATTTGTATCCCTCACCTGACATTTATGTGCTACTATGTTCAATTAAAAAAAAATACAGACAAAAATAAATGTCCTTCAGGAATTGACTCCTTAAAACTTTACACTAGCTAATAATTAGGAAGGGGTATTAGCAGGGAAAGGTATTGACTGGTAATCCTGTGTCATCAAATTACATAATTTTTTCCTTTATTGCCTCTTCTTATTTGCTGCTGATGGTGAGATGATAAAGCTGGTCAGCTGATGATATAGTGATGACAATTTTTTTAAAGTCATATCATCTGGTTTGTTTGCAGCATATTAGCTACCATTATGTGACATGCAATTTAATAATCATACAGAAAACCTCAGTTTTCTCCAGTGCAACGCATCCACCTGGCAGCAAACCCACCAGGATGACACTGCAGCGGCGCATCAGCTGACGGGTGGCCCTTGGCTCTGGGCGGCTGTTGCTGTATATGTGACTTTGTCAGAAACCTGGCAGCCGGCGATAAGGCCAGCTGTGTCTGCTAATTTGCACTGTTTTGAAAAGACTGAAAGGCAACCTGGCGCACCCAGCCTCTCTTTCTTTCAGTCTCTCTCTCTCACACTCTCTCACTCTCTCTCGTCCATCTTAGCATGGAGATGACTGTTTTAATTGTTTACTCTCCTTCTTTCTCTCTCTCTCTCTATGTCTCTCTCTTGGTCTCTCTTTCTATCACTCTCTCCCTCGCTCATTCCCTTTTTCACTCAACTTCCCCTGTGAAAATCCAGTTCCTTATCTTTGCCAGGCTGACTGCAACAGAAAGTGTCCAGGCTCAAATGTGCTTTAAGTTAAGAACTAATTCAAGGAACCAATATGCCTCTAAGAGACAGGTCACAGGACGGGCATTGGGTGTGTGTGCCACAGCGATTATGAGACACGCCCTATCATGCGCCGTCGCATATCTGGCCCAGCAGCGTCCGCTGGGGTTCCTCGTGGCCGCTTTGTGCCCTCGCAGCTGAACAGGAAGTGAACTGCTCATCTCTGAACTCGGCAAACTGCAGCAAGATCACAAGTCTGGTTCCTGCCCATGCCGACTGAACAGCACTGAAAGAAGAAAGGATTTAAAAGAAAAACTCCACCCTATTTACAGTCAAACCTGCCCCATCTGTATCAAACTGGACTGGAAAATCTTTCTGACACATTCCCTTGTTCCTAAAACAGAACAGAAGTCTGCTGATGTTAAGGACTCTTATAGAAGGGCAGCTGTTTGAAAAAATGTGACTATATAATGCACATTTGAACCTACACTGTACAAAATTACACTTACTGTTCAGGGCTGCCTTGATATTTGTAGTTTACAGCATGTCTAATAGTGAGTTAATGGAACAAAGTAACTTATTGTTTGAAGATCTGTAGGGCCCTTTGTAGTGCCAGCACAGACTTTTTCCTTCTTACTCAGAATCCAATTGTCCTCCCCTTTTGAACTTTGGGTGCTAGGATTGGCTTCAGCACCCCCTGGAAATAGGCAGTTGGAATTAATATTGTTACACTGCCCCCTAACTACACTTCTGGAATTACGCTTCATTTGGTTAACATAGAGAACACTCATTGGCTATAGTGAATCAGAGTCTAATATTTCATTTTTATGAACTGCGAAATCAACCTGCCCTCCCACATCATGCATTGACACCACTGCCAGAATGCTAACCTCCGTGCTGGTGTGGATTTCCTCATGTGCGGAGCATTGGCATGAGCGTTTTTACCCAAGGAGAGGTAGTGTTGTTGCTAGGAGGGAGAGGTTACATCTAATATGATACTAACAATTTGCCCTGTCCATTGATGCATGGTGACATAACTAAAACGTAGAAGCCCATGTGATTTAGAAGTTGCCCACCTGATTTAGAAGTGGGCAAATGTCCCAACATTTTAATCAAGAAAACCAGAATTTGACATTTTAGATCAAATAATGATGTTAGAAACTAACAAAGTAAAAAAAAACTCAGTTGTGATTTCAGGTTGACTTTATTCATCCGCTAGTCTCATTTAACACTTTCATTTCAATTAATTTCACATTTACTCTTACACATAAGATGTCATTAATCCCGACATTTGTTACACATATTGGTCTTATATCATTGTACTTGCCATTTTGAGAAAATATTACCATCAAATCCATTTCCTTTGTCCCTTCAACACAGAGCAGAAGAACTAATACAAAAGCAAATGAGTTTTTTTGTGTTGCAACTGAAACTGATCTAAATCACTAATATGTAAATCTATATGCAATGTCTGTTCCTACTAAAAAGTACACCAAAAGGCTGTAGATACTTGCTCATTCAGCATTTCGTCTGAAATCAAAAATAACAATAAGGAGCGTGCCACACCTTTGCTGCAGTAACATCATCTACTCCTCTGGGAATGGATTAAATGCTAGACGCTGGAACTTTGAGAATTTGATTGCATTCAGCCACGAGGGTGACAGTGAGGCCAGGTACTCAAATCGAATGATTAGTTCTGCACTCCAACTCATCCCAGAGGTATTAGATGGAGGTGCATTACTTCAGGGAACATAGTTCTATTGCCCAACACCCCAGTGCAGGGAGTTGGCGTGTGTGTAGTTGTGTGTGTGTGTGTGTGTGTGTGTGTGTGTGTCTGTGTGTATGTATTGGGGGAGATTAGCATTCGAGCTGGTGATCCTGTGTGTAGCAGCCCCATAGTGTCCCATTTTTTTTTGCATTGCTTTTCTATGCAGGTCATACAAGCTGGTGTCAGCTAAGGGTGCATCTTAAAGTAGTTGAATCCAAAAGAGTGCCTGAGTACTTATACAGATGTAGTGTACGTCCATGCACACACACTCTCTCACTTCAAATATACTTAAACCTGCGTGTGTTTTTAATAGCTGTATCTGCAGATTTGACGTTTGAGTAATCATAGTGTTTGGTAATTAGGCCCTGTGTTAGACATGCACATACACCTGGGTATTAAAATGAGAGCAAATCAAATTACCTCAATAATTATACGCTCCCTGAAAGCACTGCAATTATCCGGAAAGTATTAAAAGCATGTGGCATTCACATTTTTTGATCATTATTGCCTGACTTGGTCCCACTATATTACCAGTGAAATTTGTCTCTCTTACCCTAAACCTAACAAGATAATGAATACAAAAGCAGGCAGCGGCTTCTTGGTGCCAGAGGTCATTATAGACCTTTAAAGGGCTTGGCTAATTCTGTTGCATGAGAACTGTGTGAAAAAGGTGAAAGGGCTAACTTCTACCTCAACCCACCACTTCACACCCAATTAAGCACTTAATGCTGTTAGATATGGTGGTCTAAGCTCAACTCCTCCACCTTTACCTCAGGGGGAAATGACTCATGCAGAAGATAATGACCTAGACTTAGCCTAGCCTAGCAGATCCTGAGTACTAACTGTTTAATAGAGAAAGAAAGTTCAACAGATTTCTCTTTTCCAGTGAATACACATGCTATATGAATAAACACGTATGCTTCATTAAATATTACGTTTTCATAATATAAATGAAATTGGTCAATTTCCTACAATTCATTCCTACTGATTTGTTTTTCACACAATATGGAATACACTCAAATTATGTAAAAAAAGTAAAAAAAAAATGTATACATTTCACAGTATTGTAATAGAAAAATAAATATTATTAAATATAAAATTTGTATGAGAAGCATTAACATTCAAAAGCCCTTCAAATCGACAAATCCATCCGCTTTCTAAGTAACTGTGTAAGTGTAAAGAGTGAGTATCCAGCAGTATACATTTACTGAGATCTTTTTGTAATACCCTGCAAGCAGACAATGGGGGAACGTTTCTGAGAGTGGATCAGGTTTATTGTGGTTGTCAGTGTGGGGGAACCTAGGGTGGATTATGAGTTCAGAGTCTTTCCATAGCATCGGTATTCGAACAGAAAGTTCTTTGATGCCTTGGGATGAGGGAGAAATAGCCTGAGAGCCTGAGATTTAAAGGCACAGTGGAGAGGAGAGGAGCTGAAAGAATAGCTGAGTTGAACTGTAAGCACTAAGCTTCCCTGAATCTGCAATTCAAATTGAGAAAGACAAACAGAGCATATAGTACCTTCACGTACAATCACATATATAAAGCACGTTCTCAGTGGTCAAGAAATGAGGTCATACATGTCCAACAAGCCTACTAAATCTGTTTTGCAGCTCTTTTAATGAAACATCCACATAAAAGCCAGGATCCACAGAACATTGACCAGAGCATCTCTCTGTATTCACCTTCTTGCCTTTTTCCCCATTGTATATCTCTTTCACTCATGTGAGTGTTACTTTGCCCTGCAAACCCTACTTAAACATTGTTGCAGACCACATACATGGCCACAGTATTATTCCCTAATGGCAGTGGCCTCTATCAGCAGCATATTTCTTGCCATACTGCAAAAGGCATAGTTCTTCATGAACCTGGCAAATAGTGGTTGGTTGACTTGGCCTCTAGATACAAATCCCTAGAGGCACCACCTCACATTTTACAGAACTTAAAGCATCTGCTGCTTAGTGCAAGATAGGAAAGAAACCCTACAAAGATCTTGCAGAGTCCATGGTTTGATGGGTCATTGCCGTTTTTGGTGGCATGAGAAGGACCTACATAACATTAGACAGATGTTTTTTATGTTATAGCTGTTCAGAGTACACGCAAGTACTTTTTGTATTAACAATAATTTCATCAAAAATGAAGAGAGCTAATGTTCACATTTGGTTGCAACTTTGTGACAAGCAGACCAATAGATGATCCAAAAGCTTATTTTATTCATCTATGTTGAAAGCTAGTTCTTATTTAGTTACTTGTTTGGAGATAAACTGTTTTGTTTCTGACAGGAATACTATGTAAATGTGCAAAATAATAATATTTCATATGTCACATATGTATAACTGGGGCACTTTGTTTTATAGGTACTGACTTATGATCAATGATTTGTTTTCCTGTTAAGCAGAAATGGTCCAAAAAACATAGACTTCAATCACAGAGCAGCAGCAAAGGAAATTCTTTCAACTTCTCATTTTAGCCTTTTAGCCAGCAGATAGAACAGAATGTTTGATTTGTTATTTCAGAAGAATCCTGTCCTCTTACTGTGCTAGAAAAACAAACGGCAACCTTAATGAACCCGGCGCATGCAGAGTTCAGCTTGGACCTGAATGAAAAACAGGAGACTGCCAGTTCATTCATATCTGGCAATCTAAAAAATGCTCTGGATAAAGATACATAAGGACACAGAGACTAACTTTGTTGCATTTCAGACATATGAGGTTTTGTTCTCACAGTGACAGTATTGTCCAAAGTGACACTGTCACTAGAAAACTATTTTCTCTCAGAAACAAGAACTAACATCCTTAACTTAGGGGAATGGCTGGACAAAAACTCCAATTTACACAATTCTCCTGGTACCCCAGATGTACATGATGAGCCATGACATGCTGCGAGTTCAATTTTGCTTCTTTAGTTTAGTGCTGAAGCTACATGGCTAATGCTGCTAAAAAGTCATCAATAGTCACACAAATGTAAATGCGTCCTCAAATTTTCCACCCACTGAAAGTAATTGTGGATGTGATTTAAAACCAAGTAAGACCCACAATAAGCTATAAAAATGAACAAATCTATACAGTGTATTTGTCTGCTGAGGGCTGCCAACAATTAAACCTGAGCTTTCTCCTCTGGTGATAGTCAATCCATTGAATCTTGGTGACTAATCTTTAAAATCGTATGTATTTTTGCACAGTGATTTCATTCACATTCACCACAGGAGCCATTGTGGTTTGCAATCAGTGATGAAGAGGGCATGTGATGCACGCAAAGATGGAAAGGTTACCACTCTTATAACTTCCAATGGCCACAGAAGGAGTTTATTTTATCTTGCTGTCCACTATGCTATCATAGTGGTCCTGTGAATCCAAAATGTCCAAATAATTCAGAATCTAAAATAACGAGCACAGTTTTTTTTTTTTTTTTTGGAATGTCATATGATTTCAATGCTAATTTGTGTGACCATTTAAATTTTGTGAAACGTTGCTCTGTCAAATTGTCTGAAAAAAAATAACATTTTGTTTCCACTACAAATGTTTTGGTTCACAAATTGTGCATTAATCAGGGGAATAGAAACCATTAAGCAGGGGATTCTAAACCAATGTTTTTC
The DNA here is from genome assembly GCA_037577295.1 of Ladigesia roloffi. Lineage (NCBI taxonomy): Eukaryota > Metazoa > Chordata > Actinopteri > Characiformes > Alestidae > Ladigesia > Ladigesia roloffi. Next base: position 12,092 of record JBBKCR010045495.1, read on the forward strand.
AAACTTTAAGGCCCACCTATCTATCACAGCATGTTGCCAAGGCCCACTTGGCCATATTAGATGACATTAAATAACCATCTGTGGACCAATGGCCTGTCTCAATTTTAGATTCGCGGGCCAATCAAAAGCTCTTGCGGCCCACTAGTGGTCCCTGGCCCAGTGGTTGAGAAACCATGCTCTAAACCATATTGCACAGTCTGTGTGACCTTAATGAAGACCTGAGTGGGTTGTGATACTGTAGCAGGGTTGAGCTGGGGAGGGCTCTCCCAGCACACCCTGCTCCCTCCCCAAACTGTTTATTGTTGTTTTATTGTGTGTTGCGGGGTTATTTTGTGTAGTTGGGGTGGAAATTGGCTGTTTGTGTTTATATGGTGTGTTTGTGGGTGTTGGGAATGTGTTTTGTGGTTGTTTTTATGTGTTTAGTGTAGATGTACACAGACTACCATGAGTGTGAGTCATGGTAGCTCTGTGTACTTGGACCTGGGTTGGCCGTAAATTTTAAGCTTCCGGCAGTGCTGGGTATAATGCTTAACAAGCCGCTGTGGTTCAAAAGCTCTTAAAAAAAAGCTGTGGAGATTTATTTCTGATGAGCTCACCAGATCTCATGAATACTATGTATCTTCCCTTAATGATTTCATCCTGGGTAATCACAATATATATATATATATAAGTGACTATATCTAAGTCCTCCTTTAATTATGTCTCTGATAGACTAAGACAAGTCATTATTTTTTCCCATTTTCTGTACGGTTAATCTTCCTTCTTAACTTGCTCTGCTTGCTTTTTAATTGCTGTTGTGCCTGTTGTGTTATAAACATAAGCACAAACAGAACTGAAATGTGTGCGTATGTGATATGTGGGTACAGTGTGTTGTGCATTCCACTCATTACATTCTTCACACGAGTCTCTTGCCTCCCCTCTGACTGGTGACAGGTGGCCTTGTGCATTCATCAGGAACCTCAAATCCCAGCAGGGTGCATCGCTCACACACACACACACACACACACACACACACACACACACACACACACACACTCAAGTACACACATAAACACAATATTCCATTCCTGTCTTGCACTTAAAATCTTCCATATTGTGGAACTTCCATTGTTACCCATCACACCCACACACGCATGCACACAATGTTCTGTCTCTGCCTCACAACCTAAAATCTTCCATTTTGGGCAACTGTGTGAGTGTGTGTTTGTTTGTTTGTGTATGTGTGTATGTGTGTGTATGTGTGTGTGTGTGTGTGTGTATGTATTCATCATTCCTGCTGTAATGAAAGAATCACTTCTTTAAAAAACACTTCACTGGAGGTAAATACAACAGTAACTGAAGGCAAATATGAAATGAATAACACGATGCTTTTATTGGAGACTTCATCAGGTGGTATCTAATGAAACTAATGAAAATAGAAGTCCACATGTAATTACATACACATATAATAATTTCATATGAATCATAGTTCCAACATGAAATGGGTAAGGATGTTATATTATGAAAACAATCCATGGTGAACAGAAAAATACCTTTATACTTGCTTTAATGTAACCATTTATGTGTAATATAATATGAATGTTACTGTTAACATGTAAGTATAATTTTAACACTAACTAGGGTTGGGTATCATATGAGTTTTTTTCAATACCGGTGAGGGAAGTGCTTTCAATTTTAAACCATATTTACAAAATAAGAACCAATTTTTGATGTCAATGCCATCTAAAATATAGATTAGGTTAGGATAAGTTAGGATTGGGCCCATTTCCTTGGCTTTGAAGGCTAGACCTGGTTTGTAGACCTATTATTTCCTAAAAAGTCAAAACATTTTTAGCCCACAATATGGATGAAAACAGACAGCATTCGGAGTGGAATTGTCACTTTGCATCCTCCCTCCTGGACTCCATTTTAGATGTAGCGGAGCATGTGGAGCACTGCCCGAGCACACAGAAGAGGGGCACAGAAAAGCCTTCAGCAACACACACATTGCTCTCTTTATCCTCTGCACACTGGGCCATTGATCCTGACTCCATGTCGCATCGTCTCACAGTTCAGCACAGCTTAATGCTGTGATGCTTTTAAAATGTGAGGGAGAATAAAGAGATTACACTTAATATCCATTTGCAGCAAAACTGATGACCTAATTTGCAGCTAAATATTACAGAGAAAGTCTTTGGTTTCGGAACGCTCTTGAGACAAAGTGTTTCACGGATGGATTTCTCAGCGGCTGTCAAGACTTCAGAGGGAGCAGAGTGGCTCCTCGAAAGCTAAAAGGATCTTTTGGAATAACAAATCAGAAGAACATGTTCCTCATTCTGACTGAAATTAGTTTATTAGTTTAAGAATTTGTGTCAAGGGAATCATTGCCACATGTTTTATTTGTGCAATAGACTGCACCCATTAGCACAAGCCTCATGTAAAGGCCCAATGTATGTTCAAGTTTCAGTATTAAATGAACACATGTAAGCTTTGTTCATGGCATTCATTAATAATGTTAATTGATTTACCCTCTTAGGTTAGCTTTACTCAATAAAACTTCACTTTAGTTGCTTAAAGTGTACTTGAAATGAAATATATGAATAATATAAGCAAGAACCTCATTTAAAAATCACCCGTTTTTGAAACATGCTTCAAGAAACAGCCAATCAGAAAGCAGGCAAAGCATCATGCGATCACATGTGAACCACATCACAAGCTAGCTTACCAGTTTCAACCACACTGAATCAAAATACAAAAAAAAATATTTTTGGTGGTCCATATAATTGGTTTGCAGTAATTTGTTAATTTTAATATTCATGTTTGGATTAGTATTTTTTCTAGTGCATGTTTAGAATTCCCCAGCCCGACTTCTGGAACTGTAGTGTAACATCCCATTTTAGAATCAGAGTCAGAAAATGTTATTTCTGTAACGAGCCAATTTTTCTACTTTCCTGAGACATGATAACAAACAAGTTTCAAACATAGTGCTTCTATAAGGAGACGGCCTAACTAGCCAGCTAATTTAGGCCATCTCCTAAAGTTGAAAATACAAAGATACATGCTAAATAATATAGAACACTGTTTAAGGCATTCAGAAGATGTCTATTGCAGAGTTTACAATTAGATAAACAATAAGAGAAACAGTAGAGTGAGCTAATTTCCTAGATCTTCAGAATCAAATAATATGAAAAAAAAGAGAAGGGGCAACAAGCTGTGTCGCTCAAGTAGAGTGAGATCATTTCTACATCTGAAAGGTTCATGTTTTAGTTTTGTTGTATACATTTTATTCAATCACTTTTCATGCTATAATTACTCTAGTGACAAATCTACGTTCTGTTGTCATCACCTAGGTGGGCTGTACTTGACACTGATCGGTTTGTAGGTGGACAGCCTTTGATGTTTCAATGAAGAAACATGAACAAACATTCATTTTGTTTCCACCGTACTATTTTAACATTACTATGATTAAACCGTTATAAGTTTCAGCTTTTTTTATGCACTGATTTCTCATTGTTACTTCTTTTAGAGTTTTTCTTCTTCTGTTGTTTCATGGGTGTCAATAGCATGCCTCAGTTTTAAGGAATTGGTTTAAAAGTCCAAAGCATTCAAAAAGATGTACTCACACTGCAGAGGAACAATGGTTCAGTTCAATCCAACCCATGACCACCTTTATTGGCTGAACAAACTGTTGGTCCAGACTTTAGTCTCAGGCATGTTTTACACCTATTTTGTTCCAGGTCCAGACTGAAGCAAGTAGATGTGGAAGCAATATAATCCATTCAGTATTAGAGAAAGAGAAGTGCTTTCTCACTTTGTACTTATAAAGCAAGATATCCTCCTTTATGTCCCCCCTGACAGTAAAGTCCAATATGGCAGCCAAGCAGCTTCAGGAGGAAATTTTGTATATTTTGGTGATACAATTTCTTGTTTTTTTTTTTAAATAAAATGACATTTGATGAAGTATTGTAGGGATGAACTTGAACAGAGATTGTGAGCCAGAACTTCTCATTCAACATCAGTGCCAGACCTCACAGAAATTCCGAAATATTTTGGAAAACCTTCCAAGAAGAGTGGAAGTTGTTATAGCTGCCAAATGGGAACTAGTTCTATATTGAATCTCTTTATTTGAATACAATGTCACTAAAGTCCCTGTTGGTGTAATGACCAGGTGCCCCAATACTTTTATCCTTATAGTGTATGTAAATGACTTCTGTTCTGATTAGCCACAATGTATTGCAATTTACAAAGAGCAGCTGAAGAGTTCCTTACAATTTAAGAAGGAATAGGCTGTGCTAACTGCTGTGGCTCAAGTAGACATCACCGTCTCAGAACAGTATGTGGACCCCATAGGCTGAGGAGCATTTTGAGACTCTAACGATGTTTACATACATCAAATTCCTTTATTTAAAAAAGTGAGAAAACATTTTTCATCACACATGCATTTTAAAGAATCACTATGAGCTAAAACTAGTGGTTAACATGCCTGAATCCTATTGTCATTACAGAGGTCATACTTATGTATTTGATTGTACTGTCACACTCCGATCAATTATCCCCCAGCAGGGCCTCCCCAGCATCCACAGTCACCCTTCTGTGCCACTCCTCTACTACAACAGCACTGCAGCATTAATCACTATGGTGGCATAAAGTGAAAGGACCTTGCATACGCTGCCCAGCTTGCCCAGTATCCTCACATCAAAATAAAAGGGGAGCAGCCAAATAGTGCCAGGCTTAGTTTCAACGCACTCCTTTGAATTAATTGCTAAACAGGTTCACGGGTGGATTTGTTAAACCATCTAAAGTCTTCAAAAAGAGCAGAATCCTCAAACAATCTATTGGACTAACAAAGGACAAAGGATTCTTTGTGTATAGGGCCTATTATCTTTATAAACTTTTGTTACTGATTATTTTTGTGTTAATATGTAGTTTAGCACATTTTAGCAACATAAGCAATGAAAGAGTTTCCTCCAGAATCAACGTTGTTGCTTTTTCTGTGTTTTTTGTCATTTTTTTTGTGTTTTGTCAACTTTTGAAAAACATTTTTCAAAACTCTTGCGGTTTTTGGCTTGTAATTTCAGAATGTGCATTTTTTCTCATTGTTACATGGGTTGTTTCAGTGATGCTGAATAACTACTAGGTGGTAAAAGCCAGTACTAATTGGACTTTTTATATGTTTACACTAATGTGCAATTACTCTTCCTCTATACTGATGAACATCAGAATGCACCACACAGGTCTCTACTTATGTCCAGCACTCTCAGGACTCGGGCTGTGTCCAAACAGTTGAATGAACCTTCCTTTCCTGTCAGCTTGCCCTGATTTCACCTGATTGCCTGAAATGATAAGATTGCAGCCACACACCCAGACGCCAAAGTCGCTGGTTTTGGACGAGACCCATGTTAGCCTACCGGAATCAGGAATTACCATTTGCAGGCTTCTGATTTGCTTTGTGTATTTAACATTTTATTTATAACAGTGCTTGTGTGTATGCATTTTGGAAAACCCCTGTTTTACAAAGTAGCCAGGTCATTGTGGACAGGGACAAAGTCTCTAGTAATTCACAAAAGTTGATGACATGCATAAATAAGTTAATTTTAGCTAAATTTGGAAAACTGCAGCTATCACACAGCAGGGTAAATACAAATATATTAATCCCAGCCATTTTCCCCTTTGAACATTTTTTTGCTCTGTAAAAGGCCACAAGTTTTAGGACACACTTAATTATTGAATTCAGGTGTTTCAATTATACCTACTGCCACAGGTCTTTAAAATCAAGAATACTAAGACCCTTTTCTATTCCAGTGTGACTGTGCCCCAGTTCACAAAGCAAGCTCCATAAAGACATGGTTGGATTAGTCTGGTGTAAAAAAAAAAAAAACTTGGCTGGCCCACACATAACCCTGACCTCAACCCCATCCAACACCTGTGGGATTAACTGGAATGGAGATTCTGAGCCAGGGCTTCTGGTCAAACATCAGTGCCCAACCTCATAAGTGCTCTACAGAATGAATGGTCACAAATTCCCACAGAAACGTCAGAATCTTGTGGAAAGCCTTCCAAGAAGAGTGGAAGCTGAAGATATTTTAAGGGGTACCAACTCCAAATTAAAGTTTATGGATTTGAATGCAATTTCATTAAAGTCCCCTTTGGTCTAAAGGTACCAATAAACTTTCAATTTCACCGTATGTAGATTAATATAATTTGGATTTATTTTTTAGATCTGCCTGACTATTCACTAATGTTTAATGTGTTTCTTGCATATTAATAAGCAATTTATATGCTTTTGTTGATGACATTTTCTCACTTCCCACCTTGACTTACTGACCGCTATCCATCCCATAATAGGAGTAGCCTCAACTAAATTCTTCTGCCCTTCCTCTGCAGCAGTAGGTTTCCCTGCAGTATTAACTCCCATCAATCCTTCCCTCTTCCAATGACAGATGAGGCCATGACAGTGACTCCATTGTGCTCTGCTGTCCGATGCCCCATTCTCCAAGGGCTAGAATGGCGATCGATACAACAATCAGTGTAGATTGTCATTGATTATTCCCTACATAATCAGTAGTTATTATGTTCAGTATTGGAGCCAATGAATGAGAGGGCTTTAAACTCTTTGATATTCTACAGCTCTATGTGAGGAGACAGACCTGGAGCACAAAGAGAAGGATTTTGAATGGATTGGAAAAGCCTCCCTGTTTTAAATATTGGTGCACCACCACCTGCTGGTGAAGTCTTGCTGTTACATTGAATGTGGGCATTTCCAATGTGTAGAGAATGTGGTCTCATGTGCTTTAAATGAATTTAGGAGCAGCCTCTTCCTGGTAAAAAAAAAATTGGCATTTCATTTCCCCATTTCACTCTACACTGCTGCTCCTGACAGAGGAGGAAGGAAAGAACACCACAGCACTGCGTTGCTCCAATACAAGGTAAATTGTCATGAAATGTATGGCTCTGAATTGAAGGCTCTGAATAGGGTAACTAGGGTTACAGACAGTCCTTCACAGTACTTCTTTATCACTGGAGTCAGTCTATAATAAAACGAAATGTGACAAATGTAGTGGAAAGGAAACTCACTTTCTACCATAGAATGTCAGCTGTGTTTGTAGCTATGCAGAAACTGTGTTTTCATATGGCATTGGTGGCTACAGTACAAAACCACAGGTCTTTCTTTAATATATTTTTAGTTTTTGTTTTTTAGCAGTGTGTTTCATATGCTTCGCATGATGTGTGTATTTATCAATTTTCTACTGTTGGATCACTGATGCTTTGGAGGGGGGGCAGTTTTTTTGGCAGGCCCTCCATCAGCAGATACCCAGAATCCTTCACAATTAGATCACACATCACATGTCTGACTTGATCAAGCCAAGCCTAGGAGCTCTGTTTCTAGGTGCAACCGAGGCCTAATTCAATATAGGCCTGATTGGGCTGCTAAGCCAACCCCCAGTCATGTGGTTTCTGCCTATACTACTGTTACACGAATAACTCTTTTAGCGTTTCACAAAACATCTAGTCTGAAGTCCTTTCAACCACAAATGAACCATAGAAAGTGGCGAATGAAGAATGTTAGTTGCCATATGATGAAGTGAAGAGTCTTTTAAAACCCTAAACTAAACTAAACTAAAAGTAAAAGACCTGATACTCCAATTAAAGTGTGGAATAGAAGAAAAAATAGCCTATTGGTTTCATTTTATTCCAAAGATGGTCACAAGTCACTTTATAAAAGTCAAGTCTTTCCGATTTTAATGTTTTTTTTCCTTATTTGATGTTAAGGGACCGTAGGTAGCTACAAAAAAACTGAAAAAGTATGAAGTGAAAGGGGACACTCAGCAGGCATTTCATCATGCTGGGAAGTTGCACACCATTGCAAGAGGATGTTAATGTCAGTTACAGATGATCAGATGGGACAAAGTAGGTCAAGACGATAAGACTCAGGCATGGGGAAAAGCTAAACCTTACACATAAATTAATGTGTAAACACTTGCAAACATTTTTGGATTAAAAAAGGAGCAGTTTTCTTCAATATAGTCCTAAACGAGCCTTAAGGAGTCAGCAAAGCCTCCATGTATATTTAGTTACACTCTGTTCATTACCATTATACAGTGACTGCTGACAGTATTGTTACTTTTGGCAAAATATTTTTAAGATTTTGTATAGCAAATATTGTTCTTGAGAACAATATAGACAGTTATGTTTTTTATCATATGCTGCACATACAGTAGATGCAAAATCAGAGACCACTCTTCCATTTCTTTAAAGTTCTGTGAATTGAGAATACATATTTAACAGAAAATTACAAGGAAGTCTCAAAAGAAATACTTATTTATTGGTTCAGTATTTAGGGTTTACATTTATTCCAGCTTCCATTCCCGTAAGTAGACTTTGTTTGTGCATTTCTGTTAAAATCTGCACAAATTTTCATTTTTAAATTTGCACTAGAAATGTTTCCATTTTGTAAATACCCTCAATGCTCAGCCTTAGTAGTTGGCTGCATTTCAGAGTTCTAGTGTAAATTACCTTTTTTCTGTACCCATTTTCAGTTCTACATATGCATTCAGTCCCTCAGTGTTGTTTTCACACAGTGAAATAAATGTTTTATAACATTTAACACTTGATTTTTCTAAATCTTAAAAAATGTATTGATTTTCTCTCTCATTTTGAGTAAAGATTTTCTGATACTGACAGTTCCAGTGGCATTTTGCCTAATCTCTTCAGTAATCTTTCCTTTAGCAACTTGAAGTGCTCATGAGAAAGAAAGGAGTAAGGCAGCTGAGGTGGGTAGGGGTAGTTCCTTGTATGAAAATGCGTGTCTCTTAAACATTGTGTGAGAGGTTTGGTAAAAGCTTTTGAAGCAGCTGCAACTGTTTGGATTTAAAACTGACAGGAAGGCGAAGTTAAAGTAGAACAAAATTAGAGAGTAGACGAATGAAAAACTGATAGATTTGATATATTTAGTGCTGTTGGTATTTGTAATTTTCTGTTAAATATGGGTTCTGATTATTTCTGACCCTGAAAATTGAACATCTTGTACTATAATGTCCACTTTAAATGTAAAAAAATGGCTTCTGTTCATTAAAGTAAACATCTGTACAACAGCTTTCCTACAAACAGCATTCAGTAAATAGACAAGACAAGGCCTGTAATGCACAGTAATCACCACAGGACAAATACTAAGGCAGCAACTTGCTATTAAATATTTCAATTAGTGTTTTTCTTTAATGGCATAAACCAAGGGATTGCATGACCAAAGAGCGTACATGAATACACATCATCATCAAAGCATGAGAAAGGGAGAATCACTCAAAGGGGCTGAATTAGCATGGCACAGCATGAGCATGGGCAAAAGTATGTCAGTTTGCTTTCCAAAATAGCAGCAGAGGGCTTATGGAGGAACAGATTACATGCATGCGCCTGGACAGATCTGATGATCACATGTCTGTCTCATAGGCCAGAGTGGAAATGGTGACCCTGTGGTGGGTGCTGACCCTGCTGACTTCGCTTTCTCCAGAGGTTTTAGGCAGTAACGCTGGAGTTATAGTGAAAGTGACTCAAAAGGGGCTAGAATATGGTAAGTACAGGACAAACAAGTCAGAATTAATTGATTTGCTAAGACATACAAATACCATTGGCCATTTTATCAGAAACACCTGCCATAGAAGTAGGTATACTCAGGTTTACAGTTACTGTTGCAGCAGTGTTTATCACTATTTCACAAGTGCATCAGAGACACAGTGGCATTTCTTTGCTTTTAAAACCTATTTTTGGGAGATATCCTGTCAGAAGTGACCCTGTTTTCAGAAAATGACTAAAGGTTTACGGAATGTTATGTTGAAGCTATACTTATTTTGACGTTTTTGAACAAAGTGGTCAGTAAGTTTAAATATCATATCAACACCTCTTTGCCTGATTAAACATGAATGAGCACCACACACACTTCCATTCCACAACCCCATCAGTGCCACTAATGTGCTGAGAATGGCCCACCATCTTAATTATATCTGATCAGTGGTGACCCTCATTATGAAATTTAATGGAAACTCAAGGCTTCCCCTGGGGTTTCCAAACTGGTAGAATTCATTTTAGGACTCCCATTTGAGGAGATCCTCTTAGAAAAAGGGAAGAAGTAACTCAGAAGGAGATACACTATACATCCAAATATAGTCTGCCCACTGCTTCACTCGGTTCATGGGTGAAATGAAGAGAACAATTTCACACTGTTCACACTGTGTGCTGCGCTGTGGTATGTTCATGAGTGACAAATGGTTCACTTTCACCTCAGATTAATATACCCAATGCCAAACATCATCAAGAGGTGTATAAAGCACCACCCATTGGACTGTGTAGCAGTGGTCTTGTTCTCTGGAGGGATGGAGCTCATTACAAAACCTTTCATATAACATATATTGATATTTTGTTCCAGAACTGATCATTTAGCAATAGAAACCTGACCTCACAGAAGTTCTTGAGGTTTATTGCAATCAAATCCTCCCAATAATGTTCCAACATCTAGTGTAAAGCTTTTGCAGAAGAGGCTGGTTGTGTAGGTGTTTCTGATATACTGGCAACTCAAAGAATATGTCGTTTTTAGTACTGCAGACCAAAAAGGAAGGATCAAATGTGGTCGTAAACGGGCCAGAAGTGGAGCAGACAAAGTGAGGATGTTACATAAAGTAGAGACTGTGTTTGTTTGGACTGCAGGCCACCAGTTGGGGATCACTGCCCTGCAAGAGAAACTCAAAAGCATCAGGATTCCAGACCTGAGCGGGACTGAATCAGTGTCACCTATTGGCAAAGTCTCATACAGTCTGACAGGGTGAGAACGGCTTCTCTTCCTTATACTTCATTTCTAGCTTTGTGCTTAAAATGTTATTAATATTATTAATAACAATAATAGAAATGAGAAATAGATGTAGTTATTTATGATTATACTAAGTATCCAAGTATTGAAGCACATCAGTACAGAAGACGTGTTGAGGTGCCATCAAAAATATTTCTATGAACAGTGAATATCAAACCTTAAGTCAGATGTTTTCACATTTAAACAAAATATTTTTATTTTTAAGTATTATTTATATTCTTCAGAGCTTTGCCTTCAATCTTGTGACACCAAATAATTTTATTTGAAACTACATTTTAAGTTTGATAGTTGATTTGTTGTTTAATACATCAGTAACATCATCACACTAAATAGAATGAGTAAACTATTTTTATGTATATTAAATTTACATTAAAAGGTATAATCTCAATAACACACAGTTTTTCATCCTCAGTGATTTTATCCTCAGCGATATTTATGTCAAAAATGACAACTTATTGAGGTTTTTTTTTGGTAGGAATAACTTGAAATTGAACTTATAGATTACAGAAACGTGGTTTTTGAATGAATTAGCTTGTCCATTTGCTACTAATCTCATGGAATGACTCTAAACAGATGACAAGCACATGCCCATTAATTTGTATTTTAATGTATATTTAATGTACATGTGGTTTTCTTCTACAATTGTGTAATTATTGTCCATTACCATTATTATGAATGTCCGTGGTAATTCATTCTATATAACAGAAGTAGGAAATGTCTGAAGCTTTTGCTCTTTTTCTACACTTTTATAGCAGGTTACAGTTTCTCCTTCATATTCCCAACAGGATACAGATTTTAAATCTGGGGCTGCCCAAATCTGAGCTGGGTTTGGTACCTGGCACTGGAGTCAGCCTGTCCATCGGAGATGCCTACATTAACCTGCATGGCAACTGGAGAGTCAAATACTTAAGGATAATGTAAGCAGAAGCAAAGAAAGACAAAATGTCCAAAAGTTTCCAGACACTCCTTCTAATGACTGAATTTAGCTCTTTAGGATGCACCCCTTAATGTTGTGGCACTCCACACACACAGAGCTTGAATAATCTCCAAAGAAAAGCATTGTTAATAAAAATGGAACAGCATATCTGTCCATTAGTCAACATGTCCACTGGCTAAAGGAGTACATAGGGGGAGGCTGGTGGTCTCAAGTAGATCCCACGAATGCTCTTGTGGCTGAATCCCATCAAATCCTGACAGCAATGTTCTGACAAAATCTTCACAAGATACAAGCAGTTATTACAGACCAAGTCCATATCAACACCCTGGATTTCAGAATAACCTTTGGATGGGCAGGTGTCTGCAAGCCTTTGGATGTGTATTGTACTTTACTGATTTGCTGGACAGTTGGAACTGACTGGTCTACACTATATTAATGAAAATATGTTTGAAATTGTGTAGAAAGGATTCTGGCTCTTTTGATTTGTCTGTGAATGGACTGGCCATTGGCACCACCATTGCTGTCAAGAGCGATGACACCGGCAGGCCGACAGTCAGCGGCACTAACTGTTCGGCCAGTGTCGGCCACGCTAGCATCAAGTTTCACGGAGGAGCAAGGTAATCACACGCCAGGTTAACTGACACCTCACTAGCTTCTCTCACTTTTTTTGAGAGAACAGTTCTTGAAAAATCTCAATTAAGCTACAAGGATATTGTAGAAATGATACAAGCTCATACCCCATAATTAGCTCGTGGCAAACCTCAAGCCTTATTCGTCACTCAGTTGTTAAATAACATCAAATATTGTGAGGGGAAATTTCTATAAACATGTTTTTGTTATTTGCTAACCTACCATCTACGTCATATTCATAAAAGGGGGTAGACTTTGTGCTGCTTAATATGACAAAAAAGTATGCATTCATAAGATTAAACAAAGACAGATTTTTTAAAAACTGATGGGAGAAAATAACAGTAGTTTCTTGTAGGAAAGCCAGTGTTGGCAATTCCAGTGCTGAGATATCTACAGTGATAAGTAAATAGCTTTTAGCATAAAATGGATAGAAAAACCATTGGGAGTCATCATCTGGTTCAATGTTTGTTTTATTAAATTATGTTATACTTTCATATCCCCTGTTACGTTAAGGATAAGGAGTAGAAACCCCATTTTATGATGCTCCCACCTCCATCATTCCCTTCTTTCTCTAAACATGATAAGCCGAATGCCACATTCGTCTAAATGTGTCCAGATTTCAAATTGTATCATTTTTTCCTCTTTTTTTAATGTATGAATGGAGAACATTTCATTGCTTATTGTTCTCTGTAACTATTGTTCCAGTGGATTTCAGGTCACATCGCAACAATGACTGCTGACTTCCTTATCATTAGTCTGGGAGCATAACCAACATAGTGCAGTTGTCAGGGAACTATTGGTTGTGGTATAATGAACATTCTTCCCGCATATTATCAAACCAGTTTTACAGACAGTGATGATTAAAGTCTTTGTTAGGGCTCTGTGGCTTTTGGCTTTAGAGCATTGTTTAATATAATCGTGGAAGCTTTAGAAAGCTCCTTCACCTTAGTTGCTAATCATGTGAAATCTTCCCAGCAGCATTTATATCTAGAAACTGATTTAAATATACATTTTAATATAGTGTGTGAATAGTTTTTTGTCTACTTTGTCTCCCTTGTTTCCCCTCACTCTAGACTGTGGTTTCAAAAAACAACTTTTACTACGTAACACACATTAAGCCACCTTTAATGCCTACTTCTAGGCATAAGCACTAAAAACAGTTCTTTAGGAACAGTAAGCCAACTGGAGGCCCTGGGAATATAGATTTATTTGTCGAAATCACAGTGATCTAGATATTTCCTAAGTTAATGAAATATTAACTCTTCCTTGTATGCCTCAAACTGGATGTAACTCAGGGACCCCAAATGTTCAGATATGACCCTGGTTTTCAAAAGTTTATTTTAATGGATAGCTAAATTGGCATTGTGGCTCCAGTTAAAAGCTTAAGATGCTAAATTTAGCACATCAAATATGTCTTGCCATTGGGGCAAACTGTCTAAATTAGATTTTTTAACCAAATTACTGCATTAGAAATTGCTCCAAAATCCCTCCATTGCTTTACTCTTGTCAAAATGAAAGAAGTGAAAGGGGAATCTCTAAAAGTAGCAGTGCAGGTTACTTCTCTAAATGGTTCTGAATGGTTTTACACAATTGCTTAATGTGCTTGAAACAATGCTTGAAGTCATTGTTCATCATGTTCCATTGGTCTTTACCAGACATACACTAATTGCAGTAAACATAAAAGACCAAGAGTAAATGAGGTAATCAGTAACACCAACTATTTCATTTTCTCCCACCAGCTGGTTGTATAATCTGTTTAGTCAGTATATTGACCAGGCTCTAAGGAGTGCCCTGCAGAACCAGGTAAGGCACCTAGACTCTGTCTGACATTAAACAAGAATTTATAGGACATTCATTTATTTGATTGGAAAAATGTCTGTTGTTTCAGATCTGTCCTCTTGTGGCTGATGCCATAAATGAAATGAATCCCCGCTTGAAAACTCTTAATGGTAAAATCTTTTATTCAGAAGAACACTATTCTACCTATTTAAAAGTATGGAATTGAAGTTTTTGACTGGTATGAGACGAGCAGCTTGGCATTAGAAAATCACAATATGCTAGTTATACTGAATTTTGCACAAAAAAATTCCTAATTAGCAGAGGCCCCCAAATCATTTTGGTCATGGACCAGTTTCATGTAAAACAATATCTTCACGAACCAGTATAAATACAACTAAAAACGAAATGAGTAAAAATACAACTCACCATTCCGCTGAATAAGTGGGAGCCTTGTGCTGGTTTCACTCCTACGAGCCGAAACGAACATGGCCCAGTGTTTTGGGAGCTCTGCTGGAGGATGTGTATTTATTTTCACTTATTTTCACTTTGAAAATGTGCATAATTAATGAATAGATATTATATATGTAATGATATACCCACACATATATGTATACATATAATGGGGCCTTGAGTTACACCACAGATTTGTTCCTTCTACAGTGATGTAACATGAATTTTGGTGTAAGAAACACACTCTAGCCTCAATCACTTACCAATCCTAATACAGCTGTAAAATTATAAAAACACAACTAAGCCACAGAAAAAGGAAAATATGCCGCTTTACTGCATTTTCTTCCACCAGGTGCAACCAAACTAGTCCATGAGTACAACCCTTACAGTGTAAGCCAAGTGGGATTGAGCACTGTAAACTCAAAACTTTGAATGTTGAGACTGTTGTAGCTCAAGGATCCCATATATTTTTTTTCATTGAGTGGCCTATTGCTCCCAAAGTACCTGAAATGTAAAAGATTAAAACATTACATTTATTTAAATGCATATTGATTGGCTGAACTGAAAAGAAAAACTGAAGTTACTGTTTTATTTTTCTTACAATTCCTTAGTTTTAGCCCAAGTTGACAAGTATGCAGAAATTGAATATTCCATGGTGGAGTCTCCTGTCGTGTCTAATTCCAGCATTGATCTCAGTTTAAAGGTGAGCTGACATTATACTGTCGAGCCAAGTCCGGAGTTCAGAGAAGAATCTAGAGGTTTTAAAGGATTCATCCCATCTTTCTCACTGCTCTCTCCATAGGGAGAATTCTACAACATCGGACAGCATAAGGAGCCCCCTTTCTCCCCCACCCCGTTCTCCCTGCCCCCGCAGGACAGCAACATGCTCTACATCGGAATATCTGCCTTCACCCCCAACTCTGCAGCATTTGTTTACAACAGTGCCGGGACCCTCAGCCTCTACATCACAGATGACATGGTGAATACTAAACCAAAAGGAAATCACAAGGAAGATATTAGTGTCGACACATGCAGAACTGCCCTTCTAGAATCAGATTAATCTTTAAACCTATGGCAGAAATGTTGAACACTCTCTGAGTGCTTGTAGTCCAGAACTGTTCTTGAGTTCCCTCCTCAAACAGCTCTCCTGATTCTACTCGTACATCTGTCGACTTCCACGTTTATCAAAACAAGAACCTGGTGGTCCTTCAGGGCTTGAACTGACTTGAAAGGAGGGATGGTGAATGAGGAATCATTACTTAAATTACAGTATAATCCATATTAGTGTAACAACACAAATATTTTAGTGTCCATAAGTGACTCTGTGGTCAAGATTATATTCATTTATCAGTATTTTGTGTTTTAAGATAATGTCTCATTTAAATCAAGCTTTAATAGCCTAAAAAGACCAGCTTTATTTAAATATAATGCCTTATGAAGCAGCATGTTTCAAAATATTGATCTAATAAATCTGTGAACTGTGCTGCATGTGCTCACAAAAGATTAAAAATTATCAGTAGTACAGTTTTCACAAATCCTTATTGTTGATACTATATTAATGTCAATACACGAGTAAAACATGGCATTACACTAAGTCACTGAACTGTTATTTAAAACAAATTCTCCCCAATTCTGTCCTGTCTAGTTCCACCTCCTCAGTCACAAGACACCCCCAGCACTGCCTCTCAGAGTCCTTTCAGTCTGTTTTGGGGGAAAACATTAAATACTAATTTTGTTATATCAGATGCCCATGCTGACAAGAATGAAAACTACCCACCCAGAGTGAAGCCAGTTGAGCTATTCTAGGCCATGCATAGTTGTTTGAATTGTATCATTAAAAATGATCCCAAACTAATAACTATTTCCTTTTACAGATCCCTGCAAGTTCCCCCATTCGACTGAAC
This sequence comes from Ladigesia roloffi, assembly GCA_037577295.1. NCBI lineage: Eukaryota > Metazoa > Chordata > Actinopteri > Characiformes > Alestidae > Ladigesia > Ladigesia roloffi. Next base: position 28,626 of record JBBKCR010045495.1, read on the forward strand.
ACTAGGACATTTGGCGCCTTCATTCCAGAAGTATGATTACATTATATTTATCTATTAGTCTTAGACTTATACCCTTAAATAAAAATGAATGTATGAGAGTTCATGGAATCTAGAGAAGAGTTAGCACCAACATTGAACAATATATTGTTTGTTAAAGGAACAGTTCAACCATACATACATCTTGTTTACAATAAACCGAAACTACGCCAACATTGCAGTGCACTGAGCCTAGTGCGCGATTTCGGACACACTCCTGGAATCACTAGTTAGCATGATATTTGAATAATGCTAACTGGTGACTTTTCACTCTCTTTTTTTGTTAGCAACATTAGCAGGGTTGCCTGAAATATTCCTTTAGCTTCACTTTGGGTGGTTTGATGAAGCAAGGCATTCATGTAATCCAGCAGAAATATATATTTTGTTCATTTATTATTGTTTATTATTTATTATTTTTCTTTTTTGCAAATATCATGCAGCTCTAGCTCTTGCTAACTAGCGCTTTGTTAAAGAGATTTTTTTGTTCAAGTACAAGATTGAGTCTGTGATTCAGGAGGTGAGATGAGGAAGAATATACTGGACAGTCTTCAACTTTTGTCTTAATTTATCAAGCGAATGAAAAATCTCACCCTACCCGTTTAGGAGGGTCATTCCTTTAACACTCATTTCCGCCTGCTCTCTGTATCAGATTGCTAAAAAATACCCTGGCCTGATGATGAAGCTCCTGGTAAAGACAGCAAAGGAACCAACCATCACATTTGAGCCCAACAACATGACATTGCAAGTTAACAGCACGGTCACGGCTTACGCTATTCAGCCCAACTCCACACTGTCTCCTCTCTTCATCCTCAAAGTGGTGAGTCATACAGAAGGGACCCTGTGCCACTGTTCAGCCTGGAGATAACCTTTTCCATGACTTATCATGCGCCTTCTGCCCACAGGACGCCAGCGTCAGCGCTAAGATTTCTGTAACTGGGGTGAAAGTGACTGGAGTTCTGACTCTTAATGAGTAAGGCACAAACGCATATAAGCAATTACAGGCCTAATCTTTGTATCACAAGTTTGGAGACACTTTTAATACAAATTAGCATGATTGCTTCTTTTAGAACTGGAAAAGCCCACACAAGTTATTCTCTTATTGAGACATCAGTACTGTAAACTTACAGGGCTTTAAATCACATTAGGGCTAACTGTCATGATTTGTGAAAAAAAAAGAATGGAAGATATCCACAACCATAAAAGTCCACTCTCTATGCCATATTCTGCGCAATTACCCATTTTTAATGTTAATGCACCCATTTTTAATGTCACAGAATGGAAATGTCCTTAGGTACAAGCTACGTGGGACCGTTCCAGGTAAGAAAACAATTACTTTACATTGCAAAAGTCTGCAGAGAAAAACACAATAACAAACTAATACAGAATGTATGTCAAACAGGTGAAATCACTGGACAACATTTTCCAGATGGTTTTAAAAGTCGTGGTCATGCCCAAGGTTAATGGTGAGTACATGATCTGATCACACTCACGATTGATTTATGTTGGAAAGCGCATTTAATCCCCCAGACTCCCTTTTCCACAGCCCGCCTACAGCAAGGTTACCCTCTGCCGGCTATTGGAAAGATGAATCTGGTGAATACTCAGCTTCAAATTCTGAAGGTATGAATAAATCAGTTACATAATTTTTGAACTTACGCCGTATTGAATCAGAAACAGGTGAAATTGTTATTGCGACATATTTCATCACAGTACTTTCCTGAGCACAAAGTGGGTATTCGAGAACCGTGGCTAATTCAATTACCAACTGATTGTGACTATATGTGATTATTATCCAATGGTGCACACCCTGTAAACAACCAATAGTATTGAGCTGCATAATAACAATGTTCTGGTCGATTTTTAGCCCTTTGTTGGTGATTGATTTTTCCTCCTCTTAAGCATAATGCATCCTCAGTTGAACCTACAGTCAAATTAGGTTTTGTTGCTTTTTTAAAGGTATTCGCATGCTCTTTGAGGAACTTTTTTAGTTGATTGAGTAAGCCTGTATGCCACTTATAACAGCCAACCTGTCATTTTTAATTTACATTCATGTTGTCTTGTTCGTGTTGGATTTACCTGTCATTCCTGAACAAAAAAGTGATTTGAGTGCTAGTAGTGCCCCCTTGTGGAAAGTGTTTAGACACTTGAACACATTGTGAGAAGATCATTCATATTTTTACTAGAGTGTTACATTTTATTTGCAACAGCCCTAAATATAATATATATTGTATATGTAAACTTTTGGCTATTTCTCCCAACTATATCTGAGTCTTCATTATACAATTGTGCCTTGTTCTTACAGGACTATGTGTTGATTGGGACAGATGTTCAGTTCACAGGATAAGCCTTTCTTCTCCTCCAGTTATTGAATTCTCTTTATTTCGCAAATTAATTCCCAGTTGAATGGAAGAATCATGATTTGGATATGAAGGAAATGTGCTCAGACAGGCCATTTAGATGTTGTAATCATTTTTTATTATAATAGATGACCTTTGTATGATTTCAAACATTTTAAATAAATAATAAAAAATCCTATTGATGTAGCCATTCCTTACTGTGCTTTAAAGCCAACAATGTACACAGCCACCCAGTACAGAGACTGAAGAACCTGCATATCAACATGTAGCTGCTTGTTCATTCAGAAGCTGGTCAGATTTTCTGCTGTCATTCAGGGAGGTGTGTCGGATGACTTCGCCCCGCAGGCACTGAGAGTTTGCAGAAGTAATCTGTTAATCATACAGAAGAATTAAACAACAATCACAGAAATGTTGCCGTCTCATTACAATACACTGCAGAACTCAACTGTTGACTAATGCATTGGTTTCTTAAATGAAAGTGCCTATAATATAATAAACACAGCATCATCCTGATTCAGTGGCAGTATATGTCCTGTTAGGTCTATAACTATTAAGATTAGTGAACTGATTAATTTTATTAAGAATAAAAAAAAATCTAAATTAATAATAATTCTATTGAACTGGACTGACCTAAAACATTATTATTGGAAAAAGGTCAATATAAGAAGCCTTTTTAATCAAAAACACTTTAATCTATCTGTTTTATTCATGAAGAAGACAGAAATGCATGTAAAAGATATAGTGAGAGCCACTCACCTTTACTAGTACATAGTCTCCTGCTTTAACAGAGACAGTAACAGTGTCTGTATTCTGAGAGGGCAAATCCTTCCTGGGGAAAATCACCTTCAAGTTTCCATCATTCCGACCACAAAGGTCCTGGGGCGAGCGTTTACTCTCCTACAAGGTACAGAAACTGTTAGACCAAAAGGCCTGACTGAGTGGCCATCAAAATCACCATGAAACTTACAGTACAACACTTAATAGTAGGAAGCAAAAGACCTTCTTATGACAAAAAATAACCAATAATAGTGTTAAAACTGCTCTAAAATTGTTGATAATTAGCAGAAGTTAGTTGTTCCCAATCAGTAGTGTGTAAACTCTAACTGCTGCCTACTGCTACTATGTATGAAAGTATGAAAGAATGTATGAGGCAGCTGGTGGCCTAGTGGTTAGGGAGTTGCCCTTGCGATCAGAAGGCCTTGGATTGAATATCAGGACTGCTAGTGGCACCACTGAGGTACATTTGAGCGAGGTACCGTCCCCACACTCTGCTCCCTAGGTGCTGTGTTCCTGGTGAATGTGTTAGATGCAGAGGAAGATTCCCTTGCTGTTCACACTGTTTTCTGTGGTGCGTTCATGTATGACAAATGAACATTTCGCACATATTTCTCTTCCCAAGCCAGCTGTAATACTCACTCCCTCCACTAGGACGAGTTGTGTACTGCCAGTGAGAGCAGAGTTGACCCTGCCTGCCTCCTCTCGAAACACTGAGATGAGTTCTTCCAGGCGCCTTTTCTTTACTTCAGCAGGGACATCGTCCTGCAGACGGTGGTATGCATGTGTTTTCTGTTGGTAACAAAAAAAGACCATTATAATGAAAAAATACCATTATAATACTGTCGCTGCATCAGCAAATCACAACCACCTTTAAACCATACTGTTTGTGTTAAACCTGAAATGCCAAAAATGGAACATCACTGCTGTCAGGTGTTTTCCAACACTGGTGCTGGGGGGATACAGTCCTGCATAGTTCAGTTCTTTTAATTTCTTTACCAAACCTACTCAGCAGGAGCTTTTAAACTGCTTGGTTGAAACAGCAATGCTAGAAGCAGTGAATACACTCATAAGCATGGCGTTCCACATTGTACTTGTGACTTTCATGTGTTGCAGACAATGATTACTGTTCCTGTTCACATATTGAACAACTGTTTGTTAGTTGGGCTCACCTTCCTCATACTATAGGCAAACAGGAATCCCACATTGTAGCCCACCTCCCTGAGCAGGGACAGGGTCTGCTGGTGGTCCTCTTCGCTCTCCCCACAGAAACCTGTGATGATGTCACTGCTCAGACTGATACCTGAAAATAACATATATCTTCATTAAACACAATTCATTTGTCTAGTGTATTTTCTTTGACTGCATTCTGAGTAGCTGATAAACACCTGGTATTATCTGTCGAATGTTTTCCACCAGCTCAAGGTAAGCTTCTCTGGTATACCTGCAAAAAACACGATACTGAAATTAAGTTATTGAATTAAACCAGCTTTACTGTTCTGTGATAAATCATATTATTATAGTGCTGGTTCTCACCCACGCCTCATCGACTGTAAAACCTTGGTGCTACCGCTTTGAACCGGCAGATGGATCTGTTTGCAGATGTTGTTCCTTTCTTGGATCAATTGTAACACCTTGAGGAAAGAAAACACACAGTCAGAACAGGTATCAGACCTCATAACAGCACAAACAATCAAAGGAAACATCTATAAATCTATGGAATCGTGTATTGCGATACGCCAAAATTTTTAAGGCACCTCATCTGGAAAATCCTTGGGATGCGGGGAGGTGAAACGTATCCTCATGTCAGAGTCTACGAGGGAAACACGGTCCAGGAGTTCTGCGAATCGCAGGCCACCTTGTTTGGCACGGTACACAGCGCTGAAACCTCGACTGAGGCGTGAAGCAGCCTCAGAGCTGCTGAACTGCACCCCCGAAACATCCCTGTAGCTGTTTACATTTTGTCCAAGCAGAGTCACCTCCTTCACACCCTGCACCCAGAATGAAAATAATTCAGAGAAATTCAATCAAATCCAATTCAGAGAAAATAATTCCGCATTTAATTCTACATACCTTGGACCAATAAAACATAAATAAAATATAAAATCTATTTGATGTACACTTTGTTAAAAACTTTAACATGCACTATTCACTCATTGGTCTATAAATGGCAGCCAAGTTGGGAAACTTTTCATTGCTTTCTTTTTTCTAAACTCACAGCCATGAACACATATGACTGTCCATTGTGTCAGTTTAGTAGACCCATTTTCATTTAACTAATAAACAGACTCGTTGCAGAATTTTAAAAGGCTTAGGAAAAAAAGATTAACAGTGCTCTTTTTTTGGTTTTCAGGAAGATATTAAAAAATTTAATTATCGTCATTAATGAGACTGGCTGGTTATTTGATCCCCAAAAGCCTAAACTTAACAGTTTGTACAAATTTATAATGTGCATGGTAAACAAACTACATCAGTTTTCGAAAAAAAAAAGCTATATATGGGCCCCTTCTAGAAAAAAAAGAAATCATTTTTATTCAGTTTTACAGCTGTCAAAATAAAAGACCTGATCAGAAAGCATGCGGACTTCTTCCAGTATGGAAGACGCGGGTCTGCTTCTCTCTCTCCCTCGAGTGAACGGCACAATACAGAAGCTGCACATGTTGTCACATCCTCGCATAATAGACCTAGGAATGGCACAAAGGACAAAATAAACTCCAGAGGATTTTATAACCATCAGCAACAGGCAATAAGACTGACACTGAGATATTGTTTGAAGTAAAACATCTAACAGCATGAGGAATCACTGGAATACTAAAACAGTACATTTGAAATTTGATATCACTTTCATCCTCAATACAGGAAGTCTGTGCAATGTCTTAATTAGTAACCAGGCAACCAGACTGGAGAGTGATTTCTAAGAAAGTTTTGGGTCAGTGTTTCAACAGTTTTTCAGGACCAGTGTTGACAAAATGTGGTCCACAGTTAATGACCAAATCACCATTTTCTTCTCTGTGGCTCAGCCTGTGATTTCTACATGGTTAACCCAATATCAATGTTAAAACTTTAATGCACATAGTCAACACCACAAACTCTCCAGATGGACTTATACATACTGCGATCAGTTTTGAGTT
>JBBKCR010045524.1:0-11013 GCA_037577295.1 Ladigesia roloffi
TATCATACTCGTACTCGTCAAAAGTGCTTTATCCGTACCGGATACTCGTTTCAGCCGAGTATCCGGCTCATCCCTAAAATCTGGGGCACAGCCCAAGCGTTTGTCATGCTTAGTCATCTTTTTTGTCTATGAAAGGCCTAATTGTTGGGGCTCTGTAAGATTTCCAAAAGGCATGAAAGCACAAAGAACATAAAATATTTGAACATGAAGGACCTTCTCATTCAAAAGGAGAGTTTGGTGAGGACCAGCTTAATGTCATCAAATAGTCTGAATGTTGTCTACACTGTGACTGACAAGATCAGATCTAAAGTTTTTATCCGTTGAGAGGTCTTGTTTTGGTCACCATTACCATCATCTGGTTTGTTTTATGATGCTTTGTTTGGGTGTTTGGTATTTCTCAACCTTCACATCCTCGACATCCTCTTTTTAACAGTTTTGTTTCCTTAAATACTGTGGAGATCTTCTATCAAAACAAACACTGCTGTTTTTACTGGCCTCGCAAATGCACCTGCACAAAATCCAGCCCCAGGTTTAATATACAGTTCAGGGAATACCTTGCATTCCACAACTCAAATAACACACTTATTTCCTCTACAGAGAATTTATAAAATGTTTCATTTGATATTTCATGTTTTTTTTAGCAAATAATCAGAAACTGAACGCTAAATTTGCTAATACATCATATTTATGTTTGTTTATGAATACCACCATGTTTTGTCGTTAATTTTATTAAAACCTATGACAAAACATGATGTGGTGGTAATTTTTAAAAGGGTTAACAATTAATTTTCTGAACAAATGAACATCTCTGTCTCTGAATAATCTCTCTGTTCATAGTTATTTGTTTGTTTGTCTCCAAACACTGTAATATTACATATGTACAGTTTATATTATGTAATGATGCAGTTGCAGTGAATATGTAAAATTATAAAAATATTTGATTAGATTTTTTTAACTTAAATTTTCCCTGCAGAACCAATATGAATGGGTAAAAATGTTTCATATACATTTAAGACAAAAAATTGATCTCAAATCTGTCAAGCAAAATATTGGTACGTTTTAGAGGCATCACACTCTGCAGGGGTCTGTTTTCCATCACCAACATAGTAAAACATATTTCATTCAAACAATTTCTGTGACTCTAGGGGGAGCTGTTTCACAGTTTTCTGTTGAATAAACGCAAGCGAGCGCGACACGCAGTTTACGTAAAAGTTTCAGCGATAGAAATGAACAATATGAGAAAAAAGTATTGGGACACACCTGTTCTTCAGGGTGTAGGCTAGGCCCCTTACACCGAAGGGCAATCTTAATACTTCAGCATACCAAGACATTTGGACAGGATTTCACAGTTTGGGGAAGAACCTTTTCTACTCCAGCATGACTGTGAAAGCAAGCTTCACAAGGACATGGTTGATTGAGTTTGTTATAGAAGAACTGACTTTTCTGCACATAACCCTGTTTAATAAACTGGTAACTACATTAGAGTCCTACGTTAAATACAACTTTACTACAAAGTTGTTAAATCATGTCTGCTCAAATACTGCACTCAGCCGAAACCCTGTAAAATGTCCCAATACTTTTGTCCATATTGTAATTATTCGGAGGAAGAGTGTTACGTAAGCTGCGTATCGTAACAACAAAACTCTGAAACATTGAGACCAACAGGCTGTGCTCTGGTAGTCACTGTTCTTTATTTTCGGGATCTTTCAGTTTCTTCAAAATGAACTTGTCCGTGGCCTGCATAAAATCGTCGTCCTGAAACTTTCATCGCTTGGGAGGTAGAAGTTGAACACTAGCATCCCGTTTACTTTACTTGTTTTGGTAAACACTTGCCTCCAAACAGCTCGTCCTCTCACCAACGGGCTGAAAGGTACTTTACTGCCTCCCATTATGTCTTCTTAATTAGTATTCTCTGCTTAACCTGCTGCATGCCTGCCTGCCACCAGCCATAAATCGCCTGTCTTTCTCCAAGTGGTGCTTGTTTTGTGTTTCAGAAAGTTGCATGTGAAACATCCACAGGTCTGTAAAGCTTATCAGCTGCCTCTTGCTTTACCTCAGTTATTCCTTCAGGAGACACCGCTGAGGCTGCTGCAGGCCATCATCATCACTGCTGTGATGGAAGGAGGGGACTGGAGGAACCTCTGCGCCCTAACGCTCGCTACACTTTTTCTTCAAGGTAATACAAAAATGCAATATACAGACAAAAGTATTGGGACGCCTAACCGTTCCTTCAAAGGGGACTTCAGAGACATTGCATTCCAATTCATGGAATTTAATATGAACTGGTCCGCTACTTTAGATTTATAATAGATTCCACTCTTTCTTGACGACTTTTCAATAAATGTTGGAGTGTTCACTACGAAACCAAACCCCTTAATTTTACCCCTTAAAATGACCTTAATTTTTAAAAGTAAGGGGAACTGTAAACGGATTAAGACTGATTAATGGTAAAACTACTGAATTTACCCTTTACTAGTTTCTGCAGAGGAGGGTCAGCAGTAGCCAGACATATATCTGACACTCTGACCTGTGACAGGTCTGCACACAGAAGGTTCAGATGATCTCAGCTGTAAAGTAATCTCAGCTGTTCAGATTCATAAGGATTTTTGTTTAGAAGGTCCTGGAAATCTCAAAACCGCTTGTTCAACATGTTTGGTATGGTGACACTGATTTGACTTACTGTGCTAAGCTGGCCTTCAGTGTGCTGTTGTTTAAATTCCGGTCTATTTAAATCTACCTATTAAGATGCTCATAATATGAACTAAAATTATTTACATTGTAAATAAAGCATCCATAGTGCATTATATGAGGACACATTGTTTAACATATTTGTTTGCAAATATTTTTACTGACTCCAATAAAATGTTAGTGACAAGTTTATTACATACCTGATTTGCTGCTGAACGCAATTGATCACCTTCTGTCCTGTCCCATCAGTGGAAACGGACCCTCACAGTAACAGATATTACTTATATGATGGGCCATTCTCAACACTGCATGTACAACTTTATAAAAATATATTAGGATACATCTATTTTTTTAGGATTTGGGCAAGGCCCTTACTGACCCTCCACTGAAGGTCAATATTAATACTTCAGCATACAAAGATATTTTGGAGAATGCCAGGCTTCCAACTTTGTGGATAGAGTTTAGGGAAGAACCATTTCTATTCCAGCATGCTTGTACCCAAGTGCACAAAGCACGGTCAGTGTGGAAGAACTTGCCAGGCCCACACAGAGCCCTGACCTCAACCACATCCAGCTGGAACAGAGATTGTGAGCCAGATCTTCTCTTCCAACATCAGTCCCTGGTCACATAAAGGCTTTACAGAATGGTTGGGCACAATTCCCACAGAAAATCCCCAAAAAACTGTTAGAATGGAATCAAATCCATATTAAAGTCTATGTAATTAAATGCAATGTCATTTAAGTCCCTGTTGGTGTTCGGACGTGTCAATACTTTTACCCAAAAATGCATTTCCGTAGAACTTAATAAAATATATGATTTTAAGTACAAGGCAGATGTGTATTATTCTCTGGAAGCTGAGTGTTGTCTATTCTATAACCCAGTTTTGTTAGGATTTCATTTTTCGTTTTAAGAAAAGCGGCCTTTAATAACCCCCAAGGCTCTTCTCTTTCCCCTCCATAGAGGTGGCAGGGTTGAGCATGAGGAACGAGCAGTTGGGGAAGTGCGTGCAGGTCCAGGAGGCCCACAGCAGCTTGACCCTGGAGGAATGCAAACCAGGTCTGGCCCTTCAGGAGTGGCGCTGGAGCTCGGAGAGCCGGACCCTCAGAAACCCACAGACGGACAAATGCTTGACGGCCTTTTATGTCCAAGAGCATGAGAGTGTTGGGCTGCGGGCCTGCAGACCTGGGGACGAAGAGGGCCAGGCCTGGAGCTGCTCGAAAAAGGGCCATCTGACTCTCCACGGCAAAGGCTTCCACCTGAGCGTGCTCCAGGACTCCTCCAAGCTGTTCCTAACAGCAGAGCGGGGGAGAAGCAGCAAGTGGAGAACACTCAGCAAACAAACCCTGTGTGATGAGGAGGAGGAACCAGAAGGAGCATCCCTTGGGCCTCAGAACGAACCTGAGAAGACAGGACCCCGAATAATTGCTCAAATCCGCCTGTGGCAGCGTAAGATCATGCGTGGGAGTCACTTATTCTGGACTAAAATGTTTACTTCTGGTTTTCATCCCTCCTATCCATTTAACATCTCATTCATTTGCTCCCCACCGACTTGACTGAACTCTCAAGCGTAGTAGTTTTTTCAGTAGGTGCTAACTTCCTGAACCTGTCACCCCTTGTGACTTCATTTTGGACACTGATTCGTATTAAACTTGTTTATTTTAATGACATAATTTCCTATACCTTTTATCTGGACCCATCATCATGTACTTAAGTGTGGTAGCCATTCTGTCTTTGTTTACACCTTGCTTTAACAAGTGCTTTCACTAAATGGATCGTGCTTCCTTGTCACTTGGTGGGCATGAAAACACAAAAAACCTAGGTGCGCTGTGATTGGAGTATGATCCTATGGTGTTGTGAGGTGAATACCTGTCAACAGCATAAATTAAATAAATGCATTTGTGATTTTTTTGCAGACCTTATTGGGTCATACTAGAGATGCTTTTTATTGAAATGGAATCTGGACATGTCAATGCAAGGTGTAAAGAGTAGTCGCATTACTGTCGCTGGTTTTTTCCCTAATCTCTCTATCTGCTCTATATGTAAGATCCAGCTCTTCCATTTTCAGCTTTTTCTCTGTACTTTGCAAAGAAAACCTGAAACCCCATTGGCTCTTGAAGTAGCTTCTCCAAAATGGAAACCCTTGCTGCTTCCCATTGGCTGCTGTTACAGTGGATCCATTGTGTTTTCTATTCTTTTCTAAAGGGAAGACACTGTGTAATTGATAGAGCAGATAGAGACATGTTGGAAAAACACTTAAATACTTAAATCTTCTCACTGCATCACTGACTTACTTTGTTTAGCTCAAGTGGATCACGGCCCTCCCTCCAAACCTACACAGCCGGCTCAAATCTCCTCTGCAGTTCAAGAGATGAATAGTAGCATGGACGACTCTCTGGATCAGCTGAACATGGAGTATGGTGAGTGTGCAAAATTTGTATTTACTGTCAGTATCAGGTAGTATTACTGAGGGGAAAAATAATGAAAAAACCCTAAAATATGATTAAGTTCAGCCAGTATAGCTCAGTACAGTTCACTACCATATGAGGGCAGTAGAGAACAAGAAGAGCTTTTAAGATTCAGTCAGTTGGACAGCTGAAGCCAAAGGCAAGCCAAGTGAATCCAAATGTTTGGTTTAAACACTTTTATGTAGCGCTTTTCCAAACATAAATAACTGTTAATTGAGAGAAATGTGAAAAGCTTGACTGCAGCATCAAATAAACACCAGCGTTTCATACCACGTAATGTTTTAAAGGAAACTTCTGAACTGTAACGTGTTTTGAATACTTCTACAGTAAAATATCTAAAACTTAAACATTTACATTTACTTTGCAAGGAAAGTGGTAATGGACACTTCAGCTACACTATTTAAACACGAAGCATGAATGAGGCCTTAGAACGATTAAACAGTGAAATCTGAGTGGTTTCTAATAGGGATGGGATGGAAGGTGACCATGCTGGTCCTGAGTTCACTCGCCCTCCTCCTTGGAACGGTCATCCTCATCTTTAATATCTACCAAAACAGGTCAGTTTCCTCCCTTTGAGTGTTTATAGGCAGTGTGAATGGTTGTTTTGACAAATTATACAAGGGTTGCATTGGAAGAAAACGCAACAAACCTAACATTGCATCTTCTCTTAAAGCGATACTACAGGAGAAATTAAAATTCTCACAAAATCAGGTTTTGACATGTTTGGATGTGTTGTATTAAACCAAATTACTGTAAACTTCATTGATTTGTTTTCCTATGCTTTCCAGATTTTTTAATATTACCAATATTACATTTCACAAGTAATTAATAGAGTAATCCTTACAGAAGTTGTAATTTGTAACTAACAAAGACACAGTATTTAGTTGCTATATTAAACTCCCAGTAGTTACATTGCACACCAATATCAATCATGCCTTATCTGTTTGCTTTCATTTTTTGTCCAATTAAATGCATTGTTTTCTCTACCAGAAGGAGGAAAACTGTTGTGGTTCTAAAGTCGTACTCCTCACGCGAAACGGTCAGTCAACCTGGGTCACCGATTCCCAGCGAAAGAGCTCCTCTGACCAAACACCCAATGAGACCCCCCAGATCGCCCTCCATCCAGCGTGGGGAAATCCTTGTGGAGTGGAAGGACGGCACAGTCACTCCACTGTTTGACACCTATCTGACCTCCTAAACCAGCAACGTCCACCTTCACTGGAATGTGTGTTACTGCTGGTTTGGGTGTTTGAAACCTGATACATTCCTTCCACTCGATATCTCTGCTTTCAGTTCGCTCTATGAAATGTTGTGCACTTTTATATGCCGCCTTTTCATGGATGGCTTTTGAATAGAGTGGCTCTACAGATGATGTCTATAAAACGCACTAGCGGTGACCACAAACTGTAAACGACCATAATGCTTTCTTTTAAACCGCCACTCTCCACACCCTTTGGGAGCACCGCATAAGTAGCAGTGGCATAAGTGGCACCGGCCGAGACAGTGTGGTGCTTTCAGTTTGGTCAAATCAATGTCAGTTAGTGTCTGGGTGGGTGTAACTGCATGTGTTTCACTTCACGGTTTCCCAAAGGAGTAGACTGAACTACGAAACAGTACAGATGCACTATGTTCTAGAAAACCTCCAAACGCCTGGAGGACTTTGCCTAAGGAACAAGAAAGACGATTCTGTTATTAACGTCTTATAATTAGTCAAAATGTGACATTTTCAGGACTGCCAGGAAATGTAAACAGCACAAAAAACTAAACAAAAGCACTCCAGACTCACTTCCAAGCTCTTATAGCTTTTAGTTCATATGTTTGTGTGCAAGTTGAAACATGTAATGAGTATGATGTGCTAAACCAGAGCGTCAGGTTAGAGTTTAATATAAAGAGGCTTCAGCACCAGTCACAACCTGCAGGAACATTACAGAATTACAAATAAGCTAGTGTTCTTATAATTATAAATACCACAAGGGTGGTGTAGCTGCTGTCTTTAGGAACGAGCCCGTGTATTGACATGACTTCATGGGTTAGATTTCGACGCCCATGATGAAGACACTCCTAAATTAAAACCTGTCGATGACGGCCATAAACAAAATATTCTCTAGTTAATGTAAAGAATACATAATGAAGATTTATGAGTTTAATATATAGAGAAGACTTGCAAAGTCAGTTGTATTGTTTGAATTCATCCTTTTTATGTTCAGGTTAGTTTTTTACAACAGTTTTCAAGCTTAAGGCAGACATGGTGTGTACATTAGGCCTGTCACTATCATGACATTTTAGTTGCAGAGAAATTGATATGTAAATAACTAACAATTGAACTTTATTTGGAGACTGTACATGACTAATAAAGTAAACCACACTTTCTTTTAGCTGACATGACTCAATAAATGGCTAAAAAATACATGAGTAATAAGGAAAGAGTAATGATAATGCAAATATTTAATGGTTGTGATAGGCCTGACATGCAAATAGCTTGAGATTTCTACAAAAAGGGACTTTAGGGTTACTAATATGTGTCGTGTTGTCACTTTATTATTCTACCTCTTAACTATCCACAGGAAATTCTCCAATCATGATCTTCCATTATCATCAACAACATTATCGAAAGAGTTTGTACATTCATTATGTTATTCGTCTTATCGTTTGTCATCCTTCAGCGTTCCAGCTAGCATTAACTTTCTGTCTTGACTTTGCAGTCAGACTATAGTCATCTGTAATTAATGCCTCTATTACTTTCTAAAACGCAAACCAGCATACTATTTAAACCGTGTCTTATAATATTTAGCTGTTTTTTCTTTTTTATGTAGTTTGAAACTATTTATTTTGTGTCAAAATATCATGCTGAAATTGTCCAAAAGCACTTACTAAGGTTTTTATCTGTCCTTCTCCTGTAAATAACTTATTTAGAGAGACTGACAATGTGTGACTGACATGATAAGTTTAAGTGAGGATTTCAAACTGTCAAAAGCCTTTAATAATGTGATTTAACCTAATTTTATTTCAACAATGATGAAGTGACACTTATCAGTCAAGGACAAAAGTGAATTTTATTCTTATTCATTTCCATTTTTATTGGCTTAGAACAGGAATGATATGACTTGATTAGTTAAATGTGGCTTAAACACACATTCTAGCTCATAGTGAGTCTCATATTTCCAACCACATTAAAGCATAGTTGAAAGCACCTGTGTGGTTTGTCATTACCTACATGCAAACTGACCTGTTTTATCAGTAAATACAGGCGATATCCTCTTGTCCCGCTTCATTAACCAGAGTGTGGTAGACAATGCAATTCTGTATTTGTAACACAACGCAGATGTATTACATGTGTCTGTGAATTAACAGGCTAATAGGATTTGTACGAGGTATAACAATTGTAGTTGAGTTCCAATAAGCCAAAAGTGATGTCTTAAAATAACTTAAGTGTGGAAATAATGTGCTTTATACAGTTTATCCTGTTTAATGTAATGCTAAAGATGTAATTGACCTTAGCTGTAACAAGGCATCGGAACATTTTAAAGAATAAACTTGACTAAAATCGAAACTGTGTTGATATTTTCACTTCTGGTTGGTTACAGTCTCCACACACTTACTGGATGAAACAACAGCAAGTTGAAACCCATCCCTGTGCTTTCAGACTGGAATCCCAAGAGTATATCTACACTCCAGGAGAATGTGTGCTGAGGGACTACGCCGTGTAAAGGCAGATATATTATGCCTGGACAAAGCTACACAAAATGCAGGTCTTAACAAAGCCACCGCTTTCTGTTAAGAATAATTTGCAGGTGTGTGTGAGAATAATCTTGCAAACAGGAACCTGTTCTGCTTCTATATACTACTTTCCAAAGGTATAAAAGAGACAAAACTCATTCAGTCTTGCTTAGAGTTACATAACTTGTGTGGTATAACTTGCAAAGCATAAAGAAAAGTTATGAAGGTGACTAAATGGATCATATTCGACTGCTTATGACATTATAATTTGCTAAATTTATTGATTTTGTTCATTTGTTTGACTGGGTTTGGCTTTCCTATCTGGATTTGGAACCATTTTTTAGATAGTTGTTACTTGTTCAGACCTTTTCGCCTATTTCATATTTTCATATGGCCTGTTTTCAGTAAATGAATATTTAAAAATATTTGAATAAAAGTGTTTGAGACTTTAGTGAAAATACTTTTAAAGGTTAATAGGCATCTAGGATACTCAGATGTCTCAAAACCATCTTTAACAACTGAAATCAATTTTACATTTCTATCAGTAAAATCAGAATTCACAGATATTAATTTCTTGCCCTGGTGTGTGCAAGCGTGCACTGACTTTTCTTAGTCAGGCAAAAATGGACCCAAATACAGGCCCATAGGCAGCCTAGTGCAAGAGGTTTTTTGTTTTTTTTTTAAAGTGGACCTTTTGTATTTTCATACATATTTTGTATTTCATTATGAAATTTAAACACTTCATTTTGGTGACTTTGTTGCAATAATTAATGCTGGATATCTTAATCTGTCTGCTCGTATCATAATGTACATACTTTTAATGCATAATAATATTTACTATTGTTATCAAATTGCTTTATTTGTGTATGTATAAATTTATGTATGCTCTTTTCACACACACACACACACACACACGCACAAACATATGAATGGAACACTGGAACATGTTATAGCTTAAAGTTCAGTCACGGTTCACCTCAGTAAATTCAGTAACAGTACCTCTTTCCCTCAGTAACAGTCACAGATCAACTTTATGATTAAGATGCAGATCTAATGTAATGAGGATGTGATCTGAGATTACCGTAGACAGTGGAAGAGTAGCTATATTTTCCACATCAATGCCGTGATTTACAGTATTTATATCATTTTTTACCTCTGATAGACAACCATGTCCAAACCGTCTCGGGCTCCCTGTGTACGCACTTTGCGTAGGATATGCAAATGCCGGAAGTGATCTGTTTGCGTATCCTACGGCACACAGGGAGCCTGAGATGGTTTGGACATGGTTGCCTATCAGAGGTAAAAAATTATATAAATACTGTTCAGTTTCTCACAAAAAACGATCGTTTCATGTCTTAAGACATCAATGTATCGTCAAGAGCCACAGGGTGTAATTTGGACGTGTCTGTGCAGGTTTTTTTGCTTTGAAAGGTTGGACGCCCATCCACTTCCATTAAATGACTACCAGACTGCTACGGCTAAAGTTAAATATCTTTGTTTGTGTTCTGTTGATGAAACAAAGTCACCTACATCTTAAATGCCCTGGGGGTAAGCAAATAAACATAAATTTTTCATTTTAGGGTGAACTACCCCTTTAAAGTCCCTGTTGGTGTAATGTTCAGGACTCGAAATGGGCAAAATGAAATGGGCAACTTTTGCATTATTTTATGTCACATCATCTGCACTCATTTGTGGAATTCGATGGTTATGATAAAACTCATACCATGAGTAGAATTTTTACTAAACGACGTTTTGTTCTAACAGACTCCCCTGGATTGTGTCCTATTCAAAAATACAATCTGGTGCCACAGGAAAATTCACATTTATCCACCTGTTTTAAATTTGGTAGTCACATTGAGTCTCTGATAATCAGGCACAGCCCATTTTTGTAATTTTTCCATTTGATACCTGATAGACTGCAGTAACCACACTTTTTAAATTTCACTGTGAATGCAGTGAAACTATACTGTTTCACTGGCTAAACTGTACTGAAAGGTTGTAATGCCACAAGCTTAATCTTTTCAAAATGCATATTTTCAGCTTCCTTGCAACAAATGGAACATTTTAACCAGATTTCCATAAGACTCAAATATCTTTAGGATTTCCGAATGGGACCCTTTAAAATATTAGCGATAGTAAAGTA
>JBBKCR010045535.1:0-11012 GCA_037577295.1 Ladigesia roloffi
GCGACTGTCCAGGGTGTACCCCGCCTTCGCCCGTAGTAACTGGGATAGGCTCCAGTCCCCCCCCCGACCCCGAGTGCAGGATAAAGGGGTAGAAAATGGATGGATGGATGGAGTTTTATTTAAAAACACCACAGTGAGTTCACCAAGTGAGGCAGCAGGCAGCCAGGAACACAGTGCCCGGGAGCAGTCCTGGGATTTGTACCCACAACCTTCTGATCACTGGGCCAAGTCCCTAACCTCTAGGCAATCGGCTTCCTTGATGCACATAATACTCCAGCTACTACTCCAGTGGTACATAGTGGTACTCCTCAGTAGTAAGAATTCCTGAGAAATTTACATTTATTTTTGTAGAATCTAACATGATTTTTGTTTTCTGCTTTCATTATCAGGCCATACCTAATAGCAATTTATCTTGGGAAAAAAATATCACTTCTCCACAATTGACTTAAAAACCACTTATGGCAGCTCTGCTCCTCATGACATTTGGGCAAGATGTGCATGTTACTGTTTAACTCTGTCTTGAAGTTTTCAGTGAGGTCTTCTAGACTCCAAACATTATTTAAGGAACCTACTAGCCTGTTAGGTTTCTGAGATTTCTGCTGGGCTGGACATAGGTAGACAAGACTATATTTTTATACATTTATCTTCAAACAAACATCTGAAGGCCTATTTAAAAATTACACGATAATCTATATGAGTACAAAGAAATGTTCAAATAAGCGTTGAAATAGCTATTGTAACCCATTTAATTTTGATTACATTAAATTATAGCTGTCGTAAAACACAAATGACTGTATTGCCACAGCCTAAATATGTGATGTATGTTCCAGCAATTTTTTTCACAGGTCAATGTGGATGTAACACTGGCATTGATGAATCTTGTTCTTAACATTGAAGAGTAGACTACCAATATGATCTCAGCAATAAAAAAATTAACTGCTACTTTGGCTACCCACTTCTCAATTTAAGCAACAGAGATATTGTAAATGTGTCAGAGATTAAGGAAATGTGGTGTAAACGAGGAAGAATTACTCTGTTTAATGAATTTATATGAATACAGGTATGAAACCTTGTACATGTCAGAAAATTTGTTGACTCTGCTTATTAATAAGAATATATAATTTGATCCCTCCGGTCTGGATTCTGGGTTCTGAAGCAGCCTGTGGAATCTGATACTGTTGCTTTGTAACAAAAACAGATCACTTGGAATTAAAGTCTTGTGCACTGCTAATTGGAAAAAATTGACATTTATTTTAAGCAGCAGAAGATGGAAAATAGGTTTCAAAGAAAGACAATTAAGCTAGATTTAAATGCCCTCTCTAAATAGATGGTTAGTGCTATGGGACCTGCCGTTTGTCCTGCAACCAACGTTGAACAATAAATTCTGGTGATATAAGCTGTTTTCAGAAAAGTGGAGTCTGTTCTCTTAAATTTTCACTGATCTACAAAAAAAATTATAATATAGAACACATCAGTTTGGAGGATTTTGGACTACACTGTTGTAAAAATCCTCAGAAAACAGATGTTTATTGATGGGCCACTATGTGGGGCATCAGTTCTGGTCCTAGTGTGCTGAGGTAGTATATCTGGTCCAACAAGAATTTTTTTCAACAAACCGATTTTTTTTTCTGTAATGCCTTACATTACCGGATTACAGAAGCAACATTACAGTAAATATTTACTTTTGTATTGCGTTACCCCAAACACTGACTATAGTGCTATAGTAAAAGAGTTAGTTCAAATCAGTACAATTGATGCATTAGACTGACTTACCCTCAGAATATTTGTAATTGCCTGTGACGACCTCAGGCTCGTTGGAACCAACGGATTTGGTCAAAATGAGCTGTCCTACGTAGGTCGTGTTTGTACCCACAAGTTTTCTTGTTCCATATTTGTCTTGCTTGTAGATGATCAAATCACTATTAACCTGCATTTACATGTAAAACCTGCTTTAGATAACAGTACACTGACAGGCTCTAGTTAACACATTTCACACTTGTGGGACTAATAAAGGTTAAACTTATCTTATCTTGTCTTATCTTATCTTATCTTATCTTACATTTAATGCAACAAATAATTTAAAACTCATTTGAGTTTTATTGTGCCAACTGTTGCAATGCACTCAAAAGCAGTGATTTTAGATCAAAAAGTGTCTGAGTAAATAATCAAAATTAAAAATTATTAGAGTTATATGAGCCATAATGTGCAGAGAAACCTTTCACCTCGGCAAACAGGAAAGGTGCATCAAACGAGTAGCTCAGATGTCCCACTTTGATGGCATTGATAGATGTAGGACCACACTGGTAGAAGCCTACAGCAAATAAAAAGAGTTCTTTCATATCATACGGTATATGATAAATGAATGATATAAGATACAATGGCCCCTAGCACTGGGCTGGGGAGCAGGGGAACTGTGTTCTCTGGGGTTATGGAACTCCAAACAGTACATTTGCACTGTAAATTTACTTCATTAAAATGCATTCATTGTTTTCATAGTACACAAAAATACAAATTTGCCCATTGGCAGGGAAATCGATGCTGCTCTCTTCATGTTTTTGACCAAATATGCACCATTTGCTCTATTTTTGTGACACAGCATGACTGAAACAAATGAACTCGTACCATCACTGGTCTCTTGAGGAGTGCTGTCCAACATCTGCCATCCTGAAAACATTGGCGCCAGATCAACCCTTTTCATGAACACTTCGTTCCAGCAATGGAAGTTCCTACAAAGAAAAAGAAAAAGAAAAAAAAGGCACATACCAACTTAATGTGTATGGAAAAGCAGCATTTAATTTGCCATTGAGGTCTACACTTGCTTTTCAAAAGATATAGAATTGTGGTCTATTGGGTCATAAAGTCCTGTAGATTATCTGGATCATTTCGACCTTGGTGAAGAAAGTAATTTATTGGGAAGTAAGTCAATTTACGTAAAGATTTAGTAATGCCATGAGAAACCATTAGATGTTTAAAAGATTATTTACGATTATTTCTGGTCATTTTTCTTGTTTTAAACTATTTTAAATTGTACATTTTGTGGAAATGTAACGAATAATATTCTTAAAATATAGTTTTCTATCAATATGTATGTTATAAATGCATTGAAAATAACCCCAATACATATAAAAACGGCTTTTTTAAGTATGTTGTTTGCAAAGGATGTACAAAATTATCCAAAAACCTATACAGCATTTAATGTGTCTGGGGTGTGTTAAAAGTAGTTAAGGGGATATTGTGTGATTGTGTTTTGCAGAGACTATAATAGCACTCGTCATGGTATCGAACCAGATTGAGTCCGATGAGGCTTTGGGGTTCAGTTGTCCGTCCTCATCCAGGACAATAACAGTCTTCAGGTTGCCCATGCTGTCATGAGCGGAGTTGAAGTTGGTGATCAATCTGGCTGGGAGCCCAAGGCAGCGGAAGACTGCAGTGAAAAATAAACACAACTCAAACCTTTCACACTGTAACCCTTCATATAATTGGGTTTGACACAGTCAAGTGAAAATAGTCGTATTTTTCATCGAAAATGACTAAAAATAAAAACTCCATTCTAAATATAAGACCTGAAGCTTAAAAACATACTTAAATACTGAGTAACTGGGCTACAACATATAATTTAGTGGCAGGAGGCTGTGAAAAAATTGAGCCACACCCTTGGGTAAAAATTTCACACATTGTTACAGTCCAAAAAGACAATTGTGAAAATTTAGGACACTGTAAAGGAAGTTAAAATGATTCTTCAAACTGGACTTTTTAACATGCTACACGAAAATGACAGCTAAAGAAGGTTGCCAACTAGAAGTGACTAGAATGAGATGATCATGTCTACAGGTTTAAGTAATTAACATGTAACCTTGTGTTTCTTCAAACCAGAGAGAAAGTTCACCAAAGGCCAAGTTCACCATCACAGAACCAGTTAATAAGAATACCACCGAATTGCAGTTTGTTTCATCTTATTAATAATATTTCGTTTCCTGTCAAGCTTATCTCAACGCCCAGTCAAGTCAGTCATAACAAGATGAAGACCTGAATATTACATGTGCAGTTTTGGCCTCTAAAATAGAACAGCCAGTCTCTGTCATACTTACAAGCGTTCAGTACGCCAGCAAACACCCAGCACTGGCCAAACTTAACAGGCACACCGCCTGCGGAGGCATATTTAAGAAGGATCTCCGCACTTCCTGTCCAGGCTGAGGGTGCGGTTCCAAGTTTAAAGTTATCACCCCAATTACCCATCAAAACTCCATCATCATCCTGGGAGTTAATCTGATGATACAAGGCACAGAAGTTGTTAACCAAAACTACATCCTGTTTCAAAACAATTAGGCAAACTTACAGCCAGCACTACATCAGTATGTCAGTATGTTTACTTCATTTAATGTGCTACCAGTATAAGTAGCTTCAAAGGTTTAAATATTTACAAATAGTTCGAGGCAAACTTGGTTTAATCAGTTGCTCAGTTGTGTGAAGTAAAGTTGTGAAAGAAAACGAACACTTGCATCGGTTCAATGTGGATAAGACACCAGGCTTGAGCCTAATGTTTTCGTTATGTCAGATCAAGGAAATGATAAAAACATTTCAGGTTAGTTCTCAGAGTGTTATACCATTGCAGCGCCCTTCCGAGTCAATTTTGCAACGTCTCCTCTGTACAGCAGCGGCATTTTCCCAAAATCCAGGACAAAAAAGCATGCTTCCAGAACTCCACGCTTAAACTGCAAGATGGCAGAACAATGAATGAGTTTAGGAAGCTGTTTGTTTGTTAGTAACATAAAACTGGAATGAAAACTATTTAATAAGATATTTTGAACAAAAAGGTCACATGATTGATCAAATATTTATATTTATATTTGCAGAGTAGTTGCTTCAACTCCAACGCAGAGCTTATGATCACAGCTAAGGAAAGCATCATTTATGGAGCAACACCAAAGTGACAACATCAGATAGCGCAGAGAATACCTGGGCTGGGGCTATTTGAAGTGATGGATCTCCATTTTTAGGGAGATTCAGAGTGGTGTTTGTGATCCAGAATTGGTCATTTATTATCAGAGCCTGACTTACTATTTCTCACTAGTAATACTATTCATTTCAGAAATAACCTTGCATGAAATTGTGTCTACAAACTTTTGGACATATTAAGTGATATGTAGTATCTAGTTTGTAAACACTGCTGAGTCTGAAAGGACTTCTTACCTGCCCAAAGTTCCATGGTCGACTTGTTACATTATCCGCTGACCCGTTGAAGATGACCCCTGTGTCATTCAGCACATACTCTTCCCTCTCTCCATCACTGGTCAAGTACACGTGATCCGCTGTGACGCAGCATCAACAAACAACAATTTGGATATTTTTAACTGATTGAAGTTACAATCAAATTGTTGAATTTCAGCACAAGAAGCGAGGAAGCTGTGCTTACCGGGGGCCCAGGGATTGAAAAGCAGATAGAAATCTGTTTTGGTGTTTCTTTCGGTTCGTTTTTTCCACGAATATGTTACAACAGCCACGTAGGTGCTGAACAGGCCAATGATGCTGTCTGAACTTGAAGTGATGCCCACCCTCACCTCAGTCATGTTGGAGTCCACCACACGGCATTTCCAGTCAGTTAACTGGTTATTCCCACTAAGACTCAAAGAAATCAAGGTCCCATCACTCTGGTCGGGTTTACGGCCTGTACACAGACAAGATATACACAAATGAACATAGCTCTTAATCAAAGATGCAAACATTTAAATATTCTGCTGAGTGGCATCAGGCAGAAAAAAAAATTATTATTGTATTTGTAAATTGGCATTATTTGTAACTAATCCTATAGCTGTTGCATTACATTTAAAACTCTAAAGCTCACCCCTGCCAACCACATCTAACGCAAAACAATACCTGTCTACTCTGTGCAATCTGGAAGGACTCTGTTGGAGCACTAATCTTAGTCTTCTAGCAGTCCTGATGTGACGAATGCCCCGTCCGAGTCCCCGCGTCACTTGTCCCGCTCGTCCTCCCCTGAATATTAAAACTCTGTTTTCCTTTTCCTCCCAGCACTATGCGTCCCTTTACTTTTGTCTTCCCTTCTTAGGTCCCCTAGTGCCCTTCCTAGTTTGTCATTTTGGTTTGAGAGACTCACCCTTGATTTGTCCCACCTGTTCCTTGTTTATCCTTCCTTTAAAAGCTGGCCGGTCCTGGATCTCCCCCCCGTTTTTGGATTGTTATCTGTCACACTCTTTTTACTGCTCCCACTCAATTTGTGATCTGGGTTGCAGATGCTTGTTAGCTAGTTAGAGAACCCTTCGCAGCTTTAGCGCTGAGCTTTAGAATTAGGAAATGAGTTGTTGGTTGAAACTAACTCTGTCTGTATCTCCCTTTGCAGCCCTGTGTTCCTCACACCCGTTTTGAGAGACCCTGATTCCTGGAGGTCGCTGTGAGAGGCCGACATTCTACTCTTTGTCTTTTCATTTGTTCTTTTGAGGAGCACAGGTGCCTGTTAAGTAGAAGTCCAAAAAAAAAGAACTGTGTGTACGTTTGTTTTGAGACTGAAGTGTCATTAAATTTGAAGTATCACTAACGAGTGCGTCCTCCCTTTCCCCACCTCGCGGAGAGATCCGTAACGCCTTAAGGCTTATTTGCATGTTTTCTTGTGGACCAAATAGCATCCGTGCATGTCACTCAGGGTAAGAGCATAAACTCTTACTTTGGTATATTCAAAATGCAGGCTACTGATGAAAGTAACACAACTAAAGTAACTTCTTTCCGTACAGCCCCCAGAATCCAGTAGAACGGAAACTGATTTGGATGTATTTGACTAATATTATAAAAACAATTATTTTTCCCTATCACCAGATTAACCAGGGCTTTGTGTGTGAAATGTTGTGACTCTGTGTTGGGCTGCTTGTGAGCAATAAGGGGAAAGAGTGAATTCACACCCCTATACAAAGAGCTGAGATAAAACAGGAAGCACAGCTTTCAGCCTTCTTGACTGCTGCGATGAAACATTTCAAATAAAAAATGACAAATAAATGCTAACTACTGAATGTAAATAATTCAATTGAAAGTAGCCATTCTGCCATACGTGAACAATACAAATTCTTCCTCTGCATTTAACCCATTAAGTCAGGAGCACAGCCAGTGTCTGTGGTTGGTACTGGGAATCAAACCCACAGCTTCCTAATTGTAGAGCAAAGTCTCCAACCACTAGGCCACCAGCTGCCCCAGTTCACTCTCCCACTTTCAAAAATAAGGATTTCCAAAACATACTTCCAGAATATTCTAAAAGATCACGCCTCGTTCAGCTGAGGGATCACTCAAAGAGTTGGAAAATGGATTTTAGTCACAAAATGAATGAATGACCAACAGATAAACAGAGGAACCATAACACTAGTACTGTGTGGAATAATTTCATAGAAAAAATGCTGTGAAACCATTCAAAGAACAACTAAAGCATTCAGTTTCTTCTGTGTTATAGTTTTTATAGAACCCTTTCCTTTACTAAAGAACTCTTAATATTGTCAGAATTACAAGCTTAGTTCTCAAAAACCTGCAAATATTTTGTCCCAAAATGTAGCTATGCTGCTTAGATTGGTTACGCATTCTGTCAGAGCAGAGCTAAACATGGTTGTTAAACCAAATTATTATTGTGGGTTTGTCATGTTGTTTACTGACTGATTGATTTTGGGTACATGGCATATTGTATTTACTACCAAGCATTTTCAGAGTATTTTTGGAGAGGTCTACTTTGTCAGTGTGTGCTGAAGCAAATGCAATGTAATAATGTTTTCTGATTATGACTAATAATAATAATTGTATTGGCTATTTTCATTTTGTTAATTAAACTGGATCGATTAGATCTTCTTGTGGGTCACGGAAGCTTTTATAACCAGATGTCTGAGCTGGAAATTGCTGAGCTAGTGTAGCTCCTGGTCTTAGCAGTAATAAAGTGCCAATTATGCAGAAGTGGGGCTTCACCTTGGTTCCATAGAGAACACAGGTTGTGGTGGTTTTAGTATGTATATGGTATTGTATATTAAGTCTTTATGTATAGGGTTTCTTTGAGACATATCTTCAAGTCAACCGTTTGAGGCGACTTTAACCCCTGGCTATTGGACCAACTGTATCACTCATGGGCTTTCTGTGGAGTTATTTTTCTCTCGACATGTTTCTCTTTGTTTCTCACTGTCTTCATTGAAATATCTGCCAGATCAGCAGTATTTGAATATGCTCATTAGGCCTCGACATGCTTTCTTTTGAAGAACAACACAGCAGAAGTTGTCAGTGAGGGAGATAACCTGGCATCAAATAGATTGCAGGCTACATTGCGTTTGAAGATCAAAACCCTGTCACTTCCTCAAGCCCATGCTCTTCGTTCATTTATTCTGCACAACCGCCTTCCTCCTCCACACTTCCTCGTGGGGAGCGCTTTAGCATGTTCTGCAATTCACCACAAAGTCAAGTAGCTCATTCTAGTCATTCGTGCACAGAGTGCCAGCTTGCTCATCTGCCCCTCCCCTGCCTTCTGGAACTGAGAGATTATCTGGTAATTACCATGGCTAATGATCTGATGGCTTTTTAATTGTCCACTGGATGATTCACATCTGAGCACTTTATCATACTAATTGGGGGCATTTCATTCGCAACACTGGAGAGCAAACAGGCGGAGGAAAATCCACCAGTGGGCAAACAGGTTTAGCGCCTTGTAAACCAGTTCAGCCTAGTTGTGATTTGCCAATCTGTTCGAAGGAACCATGCCTAGTAAACTTGCAGAACTCATCATGGGGTAAATTTCCCAAAATTAAATTGAGATTGTTTTAGATACATGCATACAAATGCAACAAAAATGATTTTAGGCATGCAAAGCCTAAATAATTTCATACCATACATAATTTCTGTATTTTATTTTGCATCCCCACATGTATCGTATTTTGGTTATATTTCAGCAATAATGTCTTGATGGCTGAAGAGAAGGAATAAGAGGAGAAAATATGGATAAAAATAAATAGAGATAAATGACCGATTTGTTAAATTGATTAGTGAATCTACCCAGGGTTTTACAGGACCTTCTGCATATTCAAAGGAGCCATTTGTTCGGTTTCTCTACTGTGTAGTGATATTAATATTATTTATAAACCACTTTGAAAGTGTTTCTCTTAATTTGAAGCATTTTTCTGTTTAATCTGTATTTCAAATAATGTTCTAGAGAATAAGTAAAACATATCCATATATTTAGAAAATGAAAGGAGGACTAAGTTCTGAATGTATATTCCCAAATGATTGTATTCTCAACACGGTTCCCAGTGAATGAAAAGGTATATGTAGCCAACATTTTAGCATTTTGGCTTTGAGTTGTTAACTGTTTGAAAGTGACCACACAAAACTAAACTTTTGCTTGCCAATATATTAATTTAAATTGGGCTACGGCTAAGAAATAGTCCTTGTGGTCTTTTGAGTATGGGTCTAAACACTTCACAATGTGAATTTTGTATTTAGCAAACTATTTAGAGACAAATATGCGAGACGCAAGCAAGACATTTGAACAGATTCTGTTTTTAAGGATAACATTTTCGTTCATTAATTCATATTCGCTGATTCCTCACTAGGATTGCAGATACCCGGAGCCTTCCTGAGGCGAACCTAGGAAAGGCGCTAGCTTAGCGCAAGGATAACATTTTGACAAGGCATATGATGTGACAAGGAGACATTATTCAGTCCATTTTAGATTTCTTAAAAAAAACTGTAGGAGGCAGAGACTCACCAATAACGAACTCGAGGACGACCTGGTGGGTCTGAGGATTATAACGCTGATCGAAGACAATGCCCATGAGGAACTCTTGCCCCCGGCGCACAATCAAGGTGCTGTTGTCATACTTGTCCGTGTGATGTGCCTGCTTGTTCAGTGCTTCATACATTTTCACTTCTGTGACACTGAGGGCCGACTCTGAAATTTAAAGAAAATAGTATTTTCCACTTTTTCGGCATCATATCCTTTTTTAAAATAAACATTGTTTTAAAGAGATCCAACTGTATATACCTAAGCAGGTGTAACTACCCCCAATCTGCAGTAGCTATGCAACACACACGCTCGCAACCTACAAAACCCACTTGATAAAATTAAAGCGATTATAATGTGGACCACCAGATTAGTGTTTAATGAGATTTAAAGAGCTGTTAAGTAAACAAGCACATTTAAAGTTTGCTCTCTTCTCTCTCTTACTCTCTCCCTCTCTGTCATGACATGCATAATGCGAAATAACTTGTTACAGAATAGAGTAAAAAAGGCCTGGCTGAAATGATTCTTTAAGAAATGTTTTCTCTTTTTTATGTCACCTACCATGTTAGGTTTATGTATCTGTCACATAGTCTTAGGAATGCTGCCTTCTAATAAAGTTTTACCAAACTTCCTTGTTATTAGGGTTCAGTAAATAACAGAGAAATAAGTTCATCTCATTGTCAAATCTGTGGCTAAAGCTTCAGTGCGAAAAAAAAATGTTTTCATTCAAAGGGCACTATGTAAAGAACATGTTACCTTTCACACATGTTACCTGTCTGTTTTGGACATCCTTCAGCATGTACCATGTAAATATATACCCATATTAATACATTTTTATGACAGTAAATAAACTTATTTTGGACAATATCGTACGGTCAGCAGGTGTAGGTCCTCGAGCCATGGCTCCATAGGTTTCTAAAGCAGGCAAAACTGCATTTACGTTGGTGCAGGGAACAGGGGCATTCATCCGGCCTGTCACGTTGTGACATGGATCAAAGACTTCCTTTTCCATTCTTAACTTTTCCCTGAGGACAAGATAATACTAGGTTAAGGATACAATATTACAAAGATATGGAGGATTTTGAATGGAATAGATTTAAAATTGGTCACACCTGATGACTTGAGACTGATGCAATTAACAAATTCACTATGATGTGCACATAGACATGTGTGTTGTATACACTATCAAACACAATGTACTTAAAATATTCTTAATTCTACCTTAATTTATGCACCAAACACCTTAATTTGAATTAAGTGCCCA
>JBBKCR010045564.1:0-11011 GCA_037577295.1 Ladigesia roloffi
CCTCAGTGTGTTCACCTGTGTGTAGTCTGTAGCCCCGCCTCCTCCTCAGTGTGTTCACCTGTGTGTAGTCTGTAGCCTACTGCTACTGCTGTTTTACTTAAGAAACTAGTTTTTGGAGCTAACATGAATCCTTCAAACCAGTGGATCAGAATAAAAAAACTTTATTGAATCCCAAGGAAAGTAAAGTGTCTCTTTGTAGTCACACATGAACATTTCACAGCACACAGTGGAAACAAAGTGAAATTTTTATTTAACCCATTGACTGAGTGAAGCAGGGGTGATAAACTTTACAAAGTGCTTGAGGTGGTCTGTCATCATTTTGCAGGGGGTAGGTTGCATGACCACCAATGGAACCAGCAACTCTCAAGTTCCTGGAAAAAATAAACACACAGAGAGGGCGCCTGTGTTGCATATTCCTCTCTCTCTCTGTCTCACTCTCTCTGGGGTAGTGTCTCCAGACCCCCCAGCCAGCCGGCGGTGGCGTGAGCCTGAATGGCTCATTAGTGGCCAGCCGCGATAACTTTCCAATCCACTGTCACCAGCCCTCAGCTCTTACTGCCCGTGCCAGCGGCGGCCGCCTGCACTGATAAGGCCTGGCATGAAGCTGCCTTATCGCTGACCGGCTGAGCTCAATCTGGACCCTGTGGTCATTATCCACTCTCCACATCATGGAGATGTACGCTGCCCATCAAAAGCTTAGTCGTGTGTAGCTGTGGAACATGTCTTTTTAAATACACTATTCTTTATTTGTACACATGTCCTGAAATGAGATTTGGAAAGGCTAAACTAAGTTATTCACATACAGGCAGCTGGTGGCCTAGTGTTCAGGGTGTTCGCCTTGTGACCAGGAAGTTGTGGGTTCGATTCCCAGGGCTGCTAGTGGCACCTCTTAGGTTCCCTGCTTCACTTGGTGGATGGGTTTTAATGCAGATGAAGAGTTTCCTGCCCTTCACACTGTGTGCTGTGGTATGTTCATATATAACGGAATTTTCACTTTCAATTTTCAAGTTCCTACTAAAACAAATATTACAAACAGAAGTGTAGTACAAAACTAGTATGATGAATGTGTTGTTTGTTGTAGGTAAACATATTAACAGATAAATTATAATTTTTTTCAAGCTATAGTCCACATTTATTAATCATGTAACATCAGAAACCACATAAGCCAGTCTGTAAGTGATATTGAACAACTTGACAAAATATATTTTCTGCTTATCATTATTGTGATATTAGTCTCTGCAACACTGGCATCACAGGCTGAAATATGCAAATGCATTTCTAACCAATCAGTGTTTCTGACTGTAAGTTGCTGGGTGTCTCCATGTCCAAAAATGTTCAATAATTTAGGTGAAAAAATGTTGGTTTTGTGACATCACAAAAACTGTCCATTGAAAATGTTTTGTAGCTTATGTTCCATAAATGGATGGGAAGAGTCAATGTACAATTTAATTATAAAATTAATTTGACTTTGAGCCTTTTTATTTCCAGAAAAGTCATGATTGCAGTATGTAGTAGGAAAATAGTGATTTTTTTCTCCATATCGTGCAGTTCTATGTGGGAAGATTATTATACAGGGCTAGCACCATGCTAATCAAGCTAAATTAGCCTCCTTTGGCCTTGTTTATCCAATGGAATGGTGGGATATTTGGTGGTTTGACTGAATTCTTTTGGGTTAAAATAGCTTTGCATCTTATAAACCCACCGCAAAAATCTTCATGAAAGGCATAAATCTGGCCGTGATTTGAAGTCGCAGGCGGTCTGGTGGATGGAGGCGCTGGACTTTGTTGATTCTGTGGGAAGCATATGTTGCGTGAAGGCACGTCAGATTTGAGTGATTGGGAGTGGCCGGCGAGCGCAGGGACTCGGGCTGCCTCCATCTGCTTGGCGGACCGAGCTAACAGCCTCCGCTAAATGAATCTTTTCCTCCGTCAGCCGTGGCGCTAATTAATGCAGGGAAGATTGATGGGCTCTCTGCGCCGCGCGTCAGGAACAGCTCATCATTCCCTAATTCATTTGTAAATAGCTGGAGTTCTGCTCGCGCTGTAGCTGCACAGCTCTTGTTTATCTGTCATCCTTTTAAAAAGCCAGAAGGATCAAATTGACGACAGCATGTTAAAACAAAAACAAACTCAGCTCATATATATGGAAATGGAAAAAAAGATGACTTTCAATTAAATTTTCTGTATAATATTGTTTATAGTATCGAAGCGGTTTCTTTCCGATCCATCCTTTTGACTTAGCGATGTTAGCATCACAGCACCAGCTCTAAATGAAACTCACTTTGGCTGAAAGACCAAAATTTTAGTAGAAATGTTTGTTTTTTTCAAACTATTCCTCTGACCCAGACGTGAATCATGTCCATAATACCCAGAGATTAAAAGCAAACCTATTCATTCATAGGTGTGGACATAAAATGTCAATTTTAATTCATAGCCTGTTTACAAAATAAAAGCCCAAGCGAAAAGTGTTTCTCCAACGATTACAGATGGTGATGTCATTAGAGTGGAAATGCAGTATTTGGAAAGGCCATTAGGAGCACCTGGACACACAAACAAACAAACAAACAAGCATTGACAAGCGGTTTGGCTCTGATCTGATGAGTGGATGTGTTTATAGACAGATAGTGTGTCTATTTATTTGCACTTATGATATGAGGGAGTAGAGAGAGATACAGGGAGAGGGAGAGAGAGAGGATGTGTGTGTGTGTGTTAGAGTTACCTTATCAGTATAAATCTGTATCAGTGTCAGGCCCATATGAGCAAATGGGCCAATACCCAAGATTTTAGTATTAGTATCAGAAAAGTAAAAGTATTGGGCCACCATTAGTGTGTATGCAGAGATGTGTGTATATGTGTGTGTGTGTGTGTGGAGTGTTTTAGAGTGAGGCCGTCGAGCTGTTTATTTCCGCTGTGTGTCGGCGGCGAGTCGGCTCCTGGAGGTTTAAACAGACGCTTAGAAACCCGGCGTGTCTCCGGCCGTCTGGACTGAACCATTAGATCACAGGGGTGGGGGTGATGAGGTCATTTGTATTTAAACAGACTGCTGCAGTGATTAAATAATTTTTGCCAGATACTAAATGATTCATAGGAGATACTGTGTATTTGATAGTAGATACTGAATAGTTTATCAAATTAACTGAATAATTCATGAGATACTGAGTAGTTCACAGAAGACACTGAATTATTCATAGTAGATATTGAATGATTCAGAGGAGAGAATTCATAGCTGATAGTGAATAAATCATTGTAGATACTGAATAATTTGTTACAGAATAAGTCACGGTTGTTATGGAATAATTCATAGTGGAAAATAAATAATATATAGTTAATAGTTCATAACAATTCATACACAATTCATAATAGGGACTGTATAATGAATACTAAGTTATCATACTTAATAATTCATAGTGAATACTGGTTAATTACTGATATAATGATACTTAATAATTCATAGCTATTACTGAATAACTTTTAGCAGTAACTGAATCAGTCATAGTAACTGAATAAATCATACTAAGTGTTGAATAATTTTGTAAACAGGTGAAGTCTTTTCAACCAATGAGGTTGAGCGGTCTGTAGAATTTATTTTTGATTGGCTCAGCCACATTCGAAGGCTTTGAAAAATGCTTAATATTCACATGCATTTGGGCACATTAACTGAAATTTTTACAGTCTACGTTTGCCACTTTGTCCTGGTAATTGGGAGTATTTATTAATAATAAGTATTATTATTTATTGAAAACTGATGTGTTCCTGCATTGTTTAGATTGCTGCTTTAAAAAAAACAAAACAATAAATCTGTTTTTACAGTTTAGAAGTTTTTAGTCCCTGTATGCATTACTGCTTTATTGTCATGCATACATTGATGCAGTTACATCACTACCTCCCGAAAATGTATTTTTGCTCCCCTGGTTTTAGATCTGAGCGCTAAACTAATCAGGACATAGACGGCGCATTAGAGGTTTTTGATCAGGCAGTGTAGGGGCAGCTGCAGGGGTTAGAGGCCAGGGGACAGTGCGGGCCTCTGCAGGCCGCTGATAAGAACTTGTTTGTCTTCCTGTGGATGGTTAGGCCTGGGTCGGCAGCCACGAAAGCTGTGGGACAATAGGTGTGTGTTGAGCTCATGCCGGGCTCCTTCACTCCCCCTTTCCCTCCTCCACACAAACACTTTCATCATCCACCCTACCTCTCCAAACGTCTGACTATGAATGAGTCTATCAGGAGGATTAACCCTTGGGAGTCTACACTTGTGATCATTTTGCTGTACATTCCAGTTACTTTACATTATATTACTTTATGACTAATTTTATGTAAAGTGGTAAAGGCTGGCATTGTTGTTACTGTAATGCTTGCAGGTGTTGCCTCTTTAGATGAGTTGATGACCTGTTTTGCTAATGCTACTCTTAACTGACACCATGGTCGATGATGTTTTTTCCTTATTAGATGTTCCAGCATGTCTATTTGTTGACATCAAGGCCACAGACATTTTTTTAAGTGTTTTTTGTCCTAGCTCACACATACTAAAGTACATCTACTAGCTATAGCTGCACCACCTCTCCATCACTTCCATTAAAATGTCTTTGGTAGGTGCTTAAAAAGTGCTTAAGCTGATAGCAATGTAATACATTACAGTAATTTAACCAGAAATACAAGCAACACCTTTGCAATCCTGTTTAAAGAGGTTAAAGAAAGATACGAATAAGGGCCTGTAGTTGTTAGTAGTAGTTTTATCTTCCAATCTTGTGTTAAGCATATCTTGTCATCACCTTTTGTTGGTGTTCTTCTTCTTTTGTTGTTTAATAGGTGATGATACCATGCCATATCATCACCTCTTCTTCGTGATCTTCTTCTGGTGTTTAATGTGTGATGACTTCTATTACTGGGTCAGAACCATCCAAAATAATGTTTCCACACTGGAAATGAACCAAGCCATGTTTTACTTTGATCCAGACCACCATTTTTTGTGGGAGCAAATTGTGGTCTTTTGGTCCAGACCATGGCACTTTACAACCCTTTAAACCTTTAAACTCCTGCTATTTTGGTTTGGACTTAACTATAGTTCTTCTGAACTTATTGAGGTAGACTTCTAGATTTGATGTATAACAGCTCTTAGATGATCCAGTCATTGCTCTCATCATCTTATGGAAGTGAATAAGAATGTTTGGTGTTTTGGTTCACCTCCAATAAACCACAGAATACAACAGCACATAATACTTATAGACACTAGCTACACCTCACCGACTAATGAATGAACCTCAGGCGACTTCTGTGCATGTGTTAGCATTACTTCATATCAAAGCACATTCTGGGAAAGGGAACAACACGAGCTTCCTTTTAAGACTTTCTGGAAAGGGTATGTGTGTGAAAAAGATAATGGCTTGACATTTGCCTCTATTAGCATACTGTAAGTAGATCCGTCCACTTAAACATTCTTTAGAAACAGAATCTGTGAGGAGTGGCTTGAATAAACATGGCTAATGCTGCTAATTGGTTCCTCATTCTCTGTTAGCAACACATGACCATTAGCCTACTTTAAGAATATACATCTGCCTTTAAGATGTTCCAGCCACTTAAAACTACTTTACCAAAGCTGGCTTGCTTGACTATGCATGGTTAACATTAAATATGAGCTTGGGGACACTAATTGACTAATCCAATTTTAGCACACATAGTCTGGTTAGTCACTTGACCTTTTATCGGCAGGCCGTTATTCATGGAGAGGAAATAATAGCTGACCATTTCGGGCAGCCGTTTAGTTTAAGGAGTGGTCGGTGGCTTCGGACTTTCTGAGGAGACTCAATAAAGGAAGTCCCCGTTTCCAGGATGTGGTCTCTTGCTACCCGTCCTGAACACTTTAGTGAAAATATTACCTTGTAACTGGAAGTTCTTTGAATTTCAGGCACGCTCAATAGAGCCTTTTCTTGCTTTTTATGCTGACCCCTGCAATGTCCTGAGA
This sequence comes from Ladigesia roloffi, assembly GCA_037577295.1. NCBI lineage: Eukaryota > Metazoa > Chordata > Actinopteri > Characiformes > Alestidae > Ladigesia > Ladigesia roloffi. Next base: position 5,956 of record JBBKCR010045564.1, read on the forward strand.
TGAGTACTCTTCATGAACTTTTAAAACAAGAAGTGATTCTGTTTAACAAGTGTTTTTTTTATTCATATATGCACCTCCCTTTCTGCAAATTATTAATATGTCACCATCTTAAAACCCTTATCAGGGACTGCCATGGTCTTCCCAGGAGAGAGTGTCAGCGAGATGGAGCGTGGTCAACATATTCAGAGCACTCACTTTGCTGGAACTGCTAATGTAGCACTTTTATTATTATAATTTTTTTAAACAGCATCTACCTTACCCAACTGAAGGCTTCTTAAATCTCAATGAACCTAAATGCTTTAAAGGGCCACTACCACGTAAAAAGGAGTTTTTTTCACTAATTAGAGGTTGTAACCTAGGAAAACTGTATTGTATCTATGAATATTGCATTGTGGCATGACTAGCTTGCGTGGATAGAACATTAGATCACACATTACTGAAAGCTGAATGGTTCAACAAAGTTAAATTACACATATAAGCCACATTTTTCAGTTTGAATGGATATTCAGAAAAACAAAAGTGTACAAATGTAATAAGTTCAGACTGGGCTTCAGACAGGGGGGACAATATGGAAGGGAAAAAAAAAGACGTAGGTTATGGGGCCTTTAATGTTCGACTGAAGTCGATACGTGATGTAATTTAACCGCTCCATTTCTCAAGCCCCTGTTCTGAGCATTGGAATTACATTCACCACATGGTACCCCAGTGCTCTGTGTGTGTAGTTGTTCAAAATTTAGCAATCCCTTCATGACTCACTCACTTTGTTCACCCCTTTGGCTGCAATATGAGTGTGTGTTTTGGCTCACATTGAGGTCCAGAGGTCAAACAGGAAAATGAGACACACTCACGCACACGCACACACACTCCTAAATAAAAAACGGTGAAAAAAAACAGCAAGAGAAAAAAAAACCAGCAAATGAAAAGCCTCAGTAAAACGCGTGTATGATGAATGGGGACAGCGGTGGTTTGTATCGCTCCTCCGACATTGAAAAAGAGAGAAGTGCTCCCAGCTGCTCATCCGAGACCCACTGGCCCCCAGCAGCCACTCTTTGCATGGGAAAGGATCGTTGAGACCGCTGATAATGTAGATAGAGCGAGGCTAGCAGGGCTTATAGCTCATTTAACACAGAACCGTTTAGTGAGAGCGTTTAGTGACATTGGCATTTCCTGGGTCGGCTTCACCGGTCAGCGCAAACACTGCTTAAATCCTCAGCGGCTGATTGTGGCCACTGATAGATGTGACAGAGCTGAGATCTCTGTGAAAATGACTTCAGAGGCCCTGATAAGTTTGTCGCCGATACGGGTGGGCAATATAAACCCACTTTTACATCACAATATTTTTTACAAAATCATAATATTACCTAAAAATTGGAGAGAAATGTCACAATGTACAAAATTGAGCAGATGGTTATAATAATAATATTAATAATAATAATAATAATAATGATAATAATTATAGTAATAATAATAATAATAATAATAATAATAATAGTAATAATACGAAGAAGAAGAAGAAGAAGAAGAAGAAGAAGAAGAAGAATTTAAAAGATTATGTTAAATCTTATTTTGCTGAGCAGTGATTAGATGTTTGTTTATCAGGTGCTAATGATAATAACCACAGTAATAATATAACTACTGATACTATCGCTAACAATATTCTTAATAATTATAATACAAATTATGCAAAAAAAAAAAGATTATATGACCATCACAAATTACTACTTCTACTACTACTAAAATAATGATGATGCTGATATCACTAGATTGATTTAATGAGTGCTTCATTAAATGGCAGTGTTTAGGGATTATAATACATATTTTAAAGGCCTCATCCCATTTCTGATGTGATTTTATAGATAATTCATTTATACATGACATCTTAGTTTCTTGAGCATTAAGACAGATATCCTGTGTATGAATTAGGTGCTTCTGTTTTGCTACTTTGTATCGTACTTTATTCAAATACAGATCAGACACACCCCTTATATTTTCATTGCGAAGGGGGTGGGGTTAAATGGCTAATAGGTGAATTGATGCAACTGTGTGGATTTCAGAGATGTCACAAGAGCGTGAATTCAAAGCTGTTTGTGCTGCCAAGACATGGGGTGCGAAGGGTATGTTTCGCAATGTTTAGGTACTTTATCAAAATTAGTTTCACAAAAGAAAGAAAAATTATCTTTTAGGAGACCTCGGACTTGGTTTATGCTAGGGATGGACCTGGGTGCAGTGAGCTGACATGTTTGTTGCTCACAGTAAGCAAGTCTGAAGCACTGAAGTCCCCCAAAAAGCTTCTGCTCCTCCGAGTTTGTTGGCGATGCCTCCTGATGTGAAAGCTATTTCCTGTGGATTCCAACCTGACTTCGTGAGGAAATCTAAAGTGCTCTGTAGGGGATAAATCATAGTTAGTGTGCCGCCTGCAGAGTGTGCAAGTGCGTCATGGCCGGGCCAGTGCCAGGACCACCGCCATCAGAGGCCTGTCCTTCTAAACATAGAGTTTCCTGTTGTCCATACAAACACGGCTGCTTCCTGTTGCCTCATCCTTCTCTGGGAGCTTGCTAACTTCTGACTTAGCGCCTCGTTAGCCTGTGACTCGTGCCGGTGATTCAGCAAGTGCTGGTTTTCCTCTGTCAGACACTGGAAAAGAAAAAACACTTAATACATTTGGGATAAATGGCTAAAATTGAAAAACTGTAGCGCAGTTTCAGAACAACAGTGAAGAATGCAATCAGTTTGTCCCTAGTAGCTGCATGGCTACCGTCTTCCTACACACTCCTACTCCCAACATTTAAAGCACAGATGCAATATGTGCTCCCTTTTTTGGATCGCTGACACCAGCGCAGTGTAACGAGTTATTTTATTAGGCCTTCTCCATTTAATATAATCAAAAGACTGATTTGCAGACAGAGGCAAAAATCACAGGAGGAAAACACAGGACCATACTCTACTATTTAAGAACCTGAAATTATATATTTTTAAAATACATATATACATTTATTCACTCTGAAAATAAACAACACATGCACTAATATAATTTTTTTAAATAAAATTATAGAAAATTGCTTTTGCACCATAGACAACTACCAAGAGGTTGCATGTGTGTCACGATGTGGTGACTAGAGTGTTCCAGGTGTTTTCTAGGATCTTGCTAGCCAATTGCAGTGGGGAACACAGAACTGTCTAATACTATGTAGGTTTTAAAAGCATTTAATTATATTTAAAAATTGTATTGTGTATCAACTGCCGGTTGTTTTGGTGGAATAAGGCCACTTTAGTATCCCAGGTGGTTGCTAGGGTCTTACTAGCCAGTTTTTGATACATGGTTGCACAGATGTTCTAGGTGGTCATTAGGTTTTGCTAGGAGGTAGTTATGGAGTTGCATACGATTGCTGGTGTATTTCTTGATGATTGCTACAGGATTCCCTGTGCTGTTTCCTGCACTAATTGTTAGCTGTGTAGCTGCTAAACTGCACTAAGTTGCTGTCGTGTTCCAGTGGTTGAAAGTGTGGAACTGTGTTCACCTCTGTCACATCACAGTGATTGGGTGTTAATGCCTAGGGTAAACAGAGCCAACTAGGCTGGAATGATGATGGTTTGTTGGTGCTGTAAATACACACTGTACGGAAATAATGTCTGTATCTTTCAGGCCTTCACTCTTTAAAATAAAGATGAAAGGGTTATTTATGCCACATTATGCCACAAAAAATTGAACCTATCTTTGGATAATTCTTAAAGGAAGAGCCTTGCAAATGAGATATGTGTGAGTGGGAGGAACATAAATGTTTTAGGAAAATATTTCTTTAAATAGATCCTTATATGCCGAGAAGGTGAAAGATTCTTGTAATATTAGTACTGCTTATATAAACCCATTCATTTTCAATAAATTATTGTATGTTTAGAAGGTTCTTCACACAAATCCCATTTAGAGAAGTGGTGCAACATTGGTTCTTCTGAGGAAGAACCCTATCCCTGATTTTTAGGAGAAACCAAGGATGATCACAGCGGACCGAATTATGATTATTAATAGACAGACTGACAGATAAATAGACATCAGTGTCTGGGAGACGGTCAGTCAGTCTGGGGCCATTCCAAGACTAAGAACAATGACGCCACCCACCTTCTGGTGCCATGGGTTACGGATAACTAGCCAATCAAGTCCTACATCTTTCAACCAGCCGCCTATCTGCCAGGGCCGAGAGCTCGCTGCTGATTGGCTAGGAAATGACACCTGACCCGTCTCTTCCTGAGGAAGGACACAGTTTTACTTCTAGCCAATATTTATCGGCCACTGCCAGGGATAGTTCACATAGGGCACCAAATAAAGGCACAGATAAAGAAAATAAATGGTTTTGACAACTTGAAACAATGCGACACACACATGTCTCAACAGTCTGAGGCCTGTATTTATTGGACATTATTTATTGGACACCTTTCCTGAGTTTCTATTAAATCAGTAGACCCAATGTCTGCTCTGTCTTTCAGAGAGCAGATATACTGCTAAGAGGGTGCCATCAATGACCCCTTTACCTCATGTGGACCTGGTATCGTGCGACAGCTTGGGAAATCACAGAATTTTGCATTTCCCTTATACTGACTTAGACAGTAAAAAAAATCTATTTTAAACAGTTTACCCCGTCAAATATAGCCAGTCTGCCAGGACATGCTCATCTCCTGTTAGCACTGTGCTAACTGGTAGCAAGTATCATCCCAAAATATGAGGAGGTGTTCAGTAATCTTACTCTCAAACACTGTACGACTCACTGTTATCTATAAAAGCAGATAAGGGTACCTAGCATAACTGAAAACATTAGCAATAGTCATCCTGAGGAGAGAGTTCTCTCCATATTTTTGTCCATTGTTCTGAAATGTGACTTTTTTTCAGATACCCATCCGATATGTGAAGGAAACGATATTCATGGGGCTCTGAACAAGGTGATCACTGTGGAAGAGATAGCAGAGGGGTGCAGCACGAACTTCCTCACCAAGGACAAGAGAGAAGTGCATATTCTCGACCTTCAGTACACACTACCAGTAAGTCCATTTAATATAAGTGCTTGCC
>JBBKCR010045649.1:0-11008 GCA_037577295.1 Ladigesia roloffi
ATTAGATGCAGAAAGGTATGAACACAAAAATGTAAAGTCCTTAAATGCTGACTTTAAAAAAGCATGATATTCACCACATCATGTGTCGAATTACACAACACATTGTCTGCTAATCGCAATGGTGATATCCATGTCAACTGTGCAATATTCATATTGCAATAGGCTGCAATATGCAAATGAACCTCTAAGCAGCCAGTGGCCTAGTGGTTAGGGAGTTCACCCTGTAATCAGAAGGTTTTGGTATTTAACACCAGAACTGCCAGCTATATCACTGAGATATCTGTTAGCAAGTTACTGTCCCCTCACTCTACACCCCAGGTGCTGCATCACTGGCTGCCTACTGCTTGACTTGGTAAATGGGTTAAATGCACAGAAAGAATTTCACACTGGGTGTTGTGCTATGCTGTGTTCACGTGTGACTGCAATGGGCCACTTTATTTAACAGTGCATAAAGAAGGCAAGCCTCACTTAGAAATTGATTGACACAAAAATACACACCAAGCAATTTTGAATGCTAACAAATAAACATGATATTCGCTACCTTATATGTAGGGCTGCACGTTACATTGTCTGCTAATTGTTATCATGCCATTGATCAAGGTTGCAATAGGCAATTTGTGTTTCTAAAAGGATGACCAATCACAGCTCCAGGTTACTTGGTGTCCCGGTAAATCGAGGTGTTTGGGTAATGCAAGAAAGTTCAAATTTTTAACCAATAAACATGTTTGTGGATCAGTCCTTGAATGGGCGGGGCTAAACTACTTCAGTCAGAATAAAGAGATGTATCTACATTACGTGGTTTTGTGACTTTGGTGGGTTTTGTGGCACAAAAACAGGCTCTTTTGAAGCTTAGTTTCTATATTTAGACTGTATGAATTGGCCTGGATTGGCTGTGCTAAACTGTAGCAAATCTTTGTAGTGTGGTAGATCTTCAGGTCTAGATGTGGGCACAGTCAGCCTTGCTTCACAATCAAGGGTCCTGTTCCCAGTGTTCTCAGTGTTCCGAAACCCAATCATGGAGAGCCCATTTTCCACATTGTCCACCATCTACTCAAGCACAACTGAATGCATGTATAAAATGTGTATAGGGTCACACTGTCTGCATATTTTCATGCATTAATCATTATATTAGTTTGACTTAATAATAATAATAATAATTAGTAATTCAAGAGCCCAAAGCTACTTGACAACTTAATTTTTTCTGAACCAAAAAGGTTAAACTATAAAGAGGAGTGTTTTTCCTATTTTAAAACTCATCAACTGGCTTCTGGCTAAAGAATCCAATTTCAGTCTTTAGATCCAGTCAAACAAATGACAAAGCTGCTATTTTATATCCAGTCAGGCCGATCACCCTCGGGTAAAGGAGATGTAGTGCTCTGATGATGACATGAAGTCTATTTATTACTCTGTTTTCTGCAGTCTGGACTAAAGCCTATCACTCACTGGCTGGATTTTACAAGACAAACATGTTTGTTTATAACAAATTAAAAGAGGTCCTTTAGAAGTCCATCAACATGTATAGACATGCCTGTTTATGGACAGTTTGGGGAAGACATGTGGCTGGATAACTTTTTAATGGAAGAGGATGACTGGCCCGAACAGAGCAATGACCACAACCCTACCCAACACCTTTGGGAGGAATTTGAATGGAGATTGCATGCCAGACCTTATCTATAGAGTGAATGAGCACAAATTCCCACAAAAACAATCCAGTCGTAGCAAAAGGTGGACCAACTCCGTTTTAAAGTCTATTCGAATGCAATTTCCCTTTTGGTGTAATGGGGAGGCGTCTCCTTACTGTATCCAAATAATATGTTTGTATGTGTGTATGTATACAGTTGTATGCACACGTCACAAAACACACGGCAACGTTTTGTCCCTTCGATAGCTCAGTTGGTAGAGCGGAGGACTGTAGTGGGAGTTAACTGTGATCCTTAGGTCGCTGGTTCGAATCCGGCTCGAAGGAACTGTTTTGGGGCAGCTGCTGGTTATGGAGTTACCTGAGCGATCAGAAAGGTCTGGGTTCGGGGATGGCTCATTGCACCACTGGTTTGTTCTCTTGAACAGGTTACCGTCTTCGCACACTGCTCCTGCGCTGCTGCGTCGTTGCCCACTTGGTGAAAGGGATAAATGCAAAGAAAGAATTTCACACTTTGTACTTTCAGTTAATGTATGACAAATGTTCACGGTACACGCTCTCATTCCATCTCTGTTCTCTTTCACCATATCACACTTTTCTCTTCGTACTGGTTTCTATTAACTCTCTCTCTCTCTCCCCCTCTCTCTTTTGAATATGCAAATAAGTAACGTCATCGCCCGGCCCCTCCCCCCGAAAGTTCGCTATGGCGGAGCTGAAACTTTCAAACTTTCCCTGAAAGGTAGGTTCAGTTTTTATCACTCTGTCAGTTTGTTTAGACTCTTCTTCCACCGAGAAAGTTTTCCTGGCTTATTCAATCAACAACAGCGTTTATGGACATGGTTTTAAAACGGGGAAAACCCTGGGCCTTGCAGAAATAATGACTCAGTGTTTGGAGAAGTTTGTGTGCAGTAGCTTTAGCTCTAGCTCGGCTCGGGTTGATGAAGGACGTCGGTTTGGAGCCCACGGAAAAAAGGAGGGGGGGGGTCGAAAACAACGCCTTTTAGTTTTTTTTTGTTGTTGCAAAATGTAAAGCACCACGTCGTGAGGGACTTTAGAATACCCCGAGAGGTTCTGGTGTCTCAGAGCTGGAAACAATACGCTAAATGTGCAGAACTGCAGTCAAACTTCAGGTTTACAGAGCTGTTATGAGGCTTAGCTTAGCCTAGCTTAGCCGGCTCCTAAAGCGTAACAGAACGGTTTCATATGTACAAAGAAACTAGTAGAAAGAATGTAGACTTATATTTGATAAACATATCGTGGATTAAGATGTTTTAAAGTTGACTCATCTTATAGGTTTATATTTTAGAAACCTATCGTAGAATTAATGTTTTAAAGTTGACTCATCTTATAGATTTTTTGGTGATCCGACTTTAACAGCCTTTCTATGCATTTTACCCATTTACCAAGTGGAACCCTGACCAGCACCCTGAGAGCACTGCACGGGGGCGATATCTTGCTCAAGGTACCAAGTGCCCCTGAGAGCCCAGGGATTCGAACCCACGACCCTCTGATCGCAGGGCTGTTGGATGTTTAAAAAGATAAACAAAATTAGTTTGCTGCAGAGTTGAACAGTTACTGTAGTGATGATGGGAACTAACGGCCACATTGTCTGCATGACATGCACAATACATTAGCAGTGCAGTTACAATGTAACATTTGGCAAATTTGCTGCCTTTTAATATATTAAAGGACTTGTTTTATCACTTGTATGGACACAGAGCAATACACTCAATCCCTTTTTGCCCCAGGGACACTGCCCCCTCTTGCTAGAAAATGGAAGTCACTTTCGATAAATGCCGTAAATGTAAATTGTTGCTTTTGTGATGTCAAAAAAAAATATTCACCTTACTCAGCCTAAAGCAGTTTAGGTCAGGAGTTTTTAGTAGACCTACCATGCTTCATTTTGAATGAGCTGCAACATAACCAGTTAGAAAAGAGAGAATCTACAAACTTAAGAATTAAGAAGCACAACTGTTTAATTTTACAGTTGGAAAATGTTCATGTATGAATGCATAGCAAAAACCTCCTGAAGACTCATCTGTAAAGACTCCTCCAGACTCATTATAAAGAATATTTTAGTTGCATAAACCCACACTAATGAACATTAACAATATTTGTAAATAGAGGGATGTTTATAGGCACTTTGTGAGGCATGCTTCTCATGCTGCTGAACCTAGACTTGCACCAAGAGCTGGTAGCGGAATAAGATTCTACCAGAGATGTCCTATCAGATCACACAGAAAAGACATGGAGGACAGGATTAAAGATGTTTGTGTTGGTATCTGACATGAATATGCAATTATTTGCTTAAGTTCTCAGTGTAGAGGTGAGTCCTCAGTCTCCTATTGAAAACAGCAGCACTTTTGTAATTGCGTAATTTTAAAAACGCCTTGATGAATCAGTCACTCTAACGGTTAAAGATTTGCCAAAATAATTAGATTTTTTTTGGACTACATGAAGACACAGGACCTCATCATTGGTCATGTTGTTGGAAACACTTATTGGTTAGTGGCTGACATTTGCATTGTTTTTTATATATATAACTTATTATCTTAGTAACCTTTCAGAAACAAATGTGGTGTCTTCTCCAGCTGCCCCGATTGTTTGAGATGCTCTGTGAAAATTGTGTTCTTGAAGGATTATTTCTTGTAGATTTTCTATGGGTTCCAGAGCTTTTGTTCTCTATCACATGTGATGTAATCAGCATTCTGTGTCCTCTGGTTGGAAATTTCAGACAACTCTGTTGGTCCAAATAACGGATTACTCAAAACAAATCCAATGTCTTGCATTTTTAACATTCTTACATGTTCGAGTAAAGGAGGGATGCTCAGCCCCACATCTGGAAATGCTGTTTAATCTCAGCACTGATTAGACAGATGTAATGTAGGTAATTATGTGACAATAATGTAAAAATAATGACCTGTATCTGTTTAGGGCTGAAACTATAGCGTGGCTGTGAGCCCCCTGTGATCAGAAGGTAATTGGTTTGAAATCTAGGACTGCTAATGGTACCACTAAGCTAGCCTTGACTAAGATACCATCCCCACACACTGCTCCTATGGTGCTTGCTGCCCACTGTTTTTCTTGTTGAATGGGTTAAATACAGAGGATAATTCTGGTCTGGTCACCCTGTTTGCTGTGGTGTGTTCAGGGACAACAAATGACACTTTGCACAGTATGAGCAAGTTCTTTCTGAATGGGCTTGGCCAGCCTTAAGTTATACTGTGATGACTGCTAGTTGGTCATTTCAGTTCTGGTTGTAGTTCCTCATTTATTGCTCTTGTTCACTGCTGATTTTTGTTTTTTGCTGCAGTTGTGTTTAATCCCAAAAAGCTTTAGATTAGTGTTGCTTTATTAATTTGTATTGCTTGGGCTGTCTGGTACTTTCGATAAATAGGGAAGTGGTTCAAATAAAAGCCAAACGTTTTTTTTTTATATAGAACTGTTTTCGTTGTTAATTTCTTCCCATTTTTCTATACAAATATCCAACGCTTATCTAATCATGTCATACACATTTTTGAGACAAAGGGGATGTTTAGATTGGTGTGGTTTAATAAAAATCTTGCCCTAATCACCTAGTTATAATAAGCTGCACTAGCATGAGCAAGCAGGTATATTTAACATGCTGATTTTAAGCTGTTGAAGTCAGATTGTAGCTAAAGCATGAGCTAACAAATTGTATCTAGAAACAAGTTTAAGTTTAGCTTTGCTTGTAATTTATCATATCAAATCAGTTTTAACTGCATTTCTTTCAGACAGACACGATGTTAATTAAAAACCACACCCGAACAGTCTAATATCATAAGCTACAGCTAGACTGCATTTCTGCAGAAAAATGCAAAGTGCGCTTTCTCAAATGCAGAACATTGCATTAGCATTAGTGTAGTGTTAGCATTACCATTGGCAGAGCATTAGTATTAGAATAGTGTTAACATAGTGTTAGCAGATCATTTGTGTGTGTGTGTGTGTGTGTGTGTGTGTGTGAGAGAATCCCAGTACTTTTGTCCCCATAGATTTGTATGACAGCTCTGTACAAACACTTTGGGCCATATTGTTCAGTTTAAAAAGGTGTAGGTTTGGGGATGTGGCCTGAGGTGTGATATGAAGTTTCATAAGTTTTGGTCACTCTATGGAGCCTGAAAGGTTCTTCTTTTGAAATTGCATTCATTTCAATGTGGTTAAAAATGATTCAAAGTGAATGGGGGAAAAGGAATGAGCAAAAGGCAAGGAAAATGCAAGTGCAGGTAGTCACCGACCACGATTGTTTGTCGGAGCAGTTGGCCTGATGTATCACATGAATTATGTTGGGTTTTGGTTGAAGTGTCCAAGCAGGACTATCTGAGAGTTCAGAGTGTCAGTAGAATGGGCCTGAAGTTTCAGAGTTGGAGGGGATGTCTGTCTCGAAAGCCCTGAGAGCAGTAGCGTGCCAAAAAATGGATGAACAGAAGAACAATAATAAACATAATAATTATAACAATAGTACTGTTTTAGTCTTGTATAGCACCAGCTAATAACAGTAGCTTGCAGGGTTGGTTAACATGGGGATTTCTGGGCTGTTAAAGTGAGATTATATTTAAAACAAAGCTTTTAATTGATCATATCATGTCAACACTATTAGATAAAGGGGGTGATAACATCAATCTTGTTTAATAAAACTCTTCTAACAACCTAATTGCATTAATAGGACACAATGACGGCAGCATGCAGGCGTAACTTAACATGGTGACATTGAGGCTGTTAAAGTGTTTTAACATAGACCATAAACTAACACGTCATACCTAAAAATAAGCTTGCTTTTAAGTTACTGAGCTCAACTCTTAGCATGTTTTTTCTCCAGTCTAAGCTGACCTCTCTGTTGTTACCACATGCTGCAAAATGGGTGGCCCTCAGTCTGTAGTCTGCTGCGGCCTTTTGGGGAAAAATTTGTGCTTCTATTTTTTCCCCATCCTGAATGGTCACTTAGATGGTGTGCTGGTGTACTGTGTATGTTAACATGTATTTATATTATCAGAAGAATGAATTATGATGTTGAAAGTTATCCTGATTACATTAGATGTAGTCAAGTTATAATTAGTATGAATTTCAGTAATGAGAGAAGGTTATCGAGCTGTCTAGTTGTGTGTTATTGTAGTCTTTACAGTTATGTGACCATACTGACAGAGATCTTTGAAGGGAAACCTTGGAAACCATCATTTTTTTGTAGTTCGAGCCAATCCCTTATATATGTTGAGGCCGTTCTGGTGAGAAGAAAACAGCAAGACGGTGCATTTACTACATTGCATATTTTTATGATTTTGCATTCTGTATTTGATCTATTATTCAAAGCGAAGTACATCACTTCAGATGTCATTCAATGTCTTGATAATTTGATCACTCTTCTGTATGCTGGTAAATTAGCTATTTTTGCACTATTATACTATTAACACAAATGTAGGGGATTGAAGGAAACAGTGGTCATACACTAACACTTGAAATCATATCAATAGGGCAGCTGGATGCCTGGTGGTTAGGGAGTTGCCCCAGCGATCAGAAGATCATGGATTTAAATCCCAGGACTGCTAGTGGCACCAATGAGGTACCCTTGAGCAAGGTATTGTCCCCACACACTTTTCATCTTCATCTGATTCACATGATGAGTGGGTTAAATGCAGAGAACATTGTCTTGCTGTTCACTCTGTGGGCTGTTGCAATCGGACAATTTACACTTTATCACACATCAGTTTCTATATTACCTAGGGCTGCTCCCAAATAGTCGACTAAACGTTAGTCGATATGAAAAAGGCTTGGTCGAATACATTTTCATTAGTCGGTTAGTTGCAAAAAAACATCACGTGAAGTTACTCAATCAGGGGCTGTGCACTCGGTGTATGATATCAAAGCAACGCGAGAACAACGCGATCTAGTGCCTCGAGGTATACCAAAACGCATTCACTTCCATATGACAGAAAATGCTAAAGCATGATGTTAAAATGAAACTGCCGCTACCAGGCAGTGGAAAAGCACCATGTGATGACGTTTACACTTTGGAGGTTACTGATTGGTGGTTGCTGTTACAGTGTTTTTTTTCGGCAGTCCGCTGCCGTGCTTCTTTAAGCCTCGTCTGGAGACAGCTGTTTCGTTTTGTGGCAAACAAACACAAACCAAGAATAAGAAATAAAATCCTTCTGATTTTAATCCATTCTGATGACTGTAATTATATACATGTTTTACCTCATGTTTTTTACCGCAGTTCCGCTCGAGCTGCGTCTCGGTCGCTACGCAACGAGTTGTAGTGGTAGGGTAGAGTCGAGCTGAGCCAGTCAGTGGAAAACCACCCACAAGAATGGTACCAGAAATGGAAAAGCAAAAAAACGAGCTGAGCCGAACCGTACTGAGCCGCTACCAGGCAGTGGAAAAGCCCCATTGGACTTTACCTTTCCTTGTATATACACAAGTTATTATATTAATATCATAAATGAATGATTATTCGACTAATCGCTAAAATGCGGGAGTGTTAGTCGACTAGGAATATCTTTAGTTGGGGGCAGCCCTAATATTACCTTACATTACCTAACACATGCATTCTGAGTATTGTAATGAGTATTTGGTACACTGATTGCACACTACCTGATGGAAGAGTGTTTACAGCACACTGGATTTTCTCCATCACAGCACCGTTCCAGCAGCATTCTACACATTGCTTGCATGCTGACTGTGGGGAAAATTTAACAAGCAGTGTGCATTTTGTGGCCAACATGAATTTCTCCAGTGGAGAAAATCTGTCTAGAGTAAAAGGTCTCCACCCAGATGATGTATGACTCTGGACAGATAGTCCAGTATGTGGACAGCACTGTCTTGCTGGAATAAAAAAAAGGGAAGAGAAGAGAATCTATTTCCCAAATTCAACTGCACGTGCATTTAATAACCTCACAGAATGTTGACTGTGTTAGTAAAAAGAAGTCTTTCAAAATATTTTGCATCTAAAATCTGCTTTTTATTGATTTGTAGTGACAGCAATGTTTAACTCAATCGGCAGACGATTGGTATCGGCCGATAATCAGACTTTTTGACTCAATCGGGACACATTAAACTTGCCAATCTTAGGAACCGACCACAATTGATGTCAATGCGGGAGGACTAGGAATGGGTACTGAACCCGGTAGCCTACTTTATCGCCTAATAATAAAAGACAGCAGTATGGATAAACTCACACACACAACACGAGAATCCCTCGCGCGCGCACACACACAACACACGCACGCAGACACACCACGAGCGAACTCTCTTGCGCAGGCAGACCCACACCACGAGAGAAATTCTCTCACACACGCACACATCATGAGAGAAATCTCGCACGTGTGCACACACGTAACAGGAAAGAACTCTCACACATATAACAAAGGAAACATTTGTAGTATTACATTCTGAAAAAAATAAATGGTGATCAGGGAGCTTACATATCAGTTATATAAATTTGAAGCATCAGAGTCGGCATCAGTATCGGCCGATCAACTAGACAAAAAATCGGTACTTGGTATCGTTGGCATCACTAGTTTGTTTATACACTTTCTTTTTGGGCAAGATACTGTATTGGATATAGACTGAACAGACTGGTGAAGTGAACAGCTTTGACTGTCTATTGATGTGGGACCTGTCAGTGGGTGGAGTGTACCAGGGAGTAAGTAAACAGTCAGTTCTTGAGGTAGATGTGATGGAAGCAGGAAAAATGGTAGTGTAAGGATTTGAGCAATTTTGACAAGGAGCCAAACTCTGATGTTTAGATTGCTTCTTCTGTGCATCTTGTGGGTGTTTCCCAGTATGCAGAGCTCTCAAAAAGTTCAAATGATGAAGCAGCAACTGGGTCATTGGGGCCCTAAAAGTCATTGATGTGCGTGGGGTGTGAAGCCTAGCCTGGCTGGTTCCAAGGATGAGCTACTGTAGCACAAACTGCTGAAAAACATCCTGCTGGTTGTGATGGAAAGGTGTGAGCAGGCTGGTCATAATGTGTATGCTGACCCCTGTTTACTGAAAAACAAAGGGAACATACAATGGAACAGCACCATGGAGCAGTGTGAGGGGGCTTATCAGGGGAGCCGATGGCACCAGAATGCACTGCGGAAGGACGACAAGCTGGTGAAGGCAGTTTGATGCTCTGGGCAATGATCTGCTGGGAAATCTTGGGTCCTGCATTCATGTGGATGTTACGAACCACCTGCTTAATGTACTTTCTGTGAGCTTGCTAATTGCTCTATTAGATAAATATAGGATATAAATCCTTTAAGGCAATGACACCAACTTTTTAATTAGTTCTCAAATTTGAAAACCTGGAGTCCAGCCAGCTGTAACTGTGTCCGTGCTTCTGTAGCCCATCAGTAGGTCATACAGGAGATATCTTCCTGAATTCGATTTTGCAATCGGATACGGATATATCAGGGTATTTTAAGCATCACGACTGATTGGTGGTATACACCGCACCATTGTTTTGCAGTGTACAACACACCATTCTTTTTCAAACACTATTATCAAGTGGACACCTCTATGGATTCACTGGGGTAAACGAGGCCAAAGTCTGGTGCTGTTCCTGCTTTAAGGTGGGGAGTTTCTTGAAAACGCTTTTGTTTTGTAGATCTGTAAGATTATCCCAATGGAGCACCTCCAAGGAGCCTGGAAGACCTTAAGCAATGGGCTTGGAATGAAGGATTCTGTCTTTGAGAGCCCCTGTGTCTCCCCAACGATGGTGCAGGGATTTCCCTACAAGCGCCGCTCTTCAGATGACAGCAAAATTGACTCCAAAACGAGCAGCACCATTCGAGTGTTCTTGCCCAACCAGCAGCGGACTGTTGTGAGTGAGAGTCTTCTACAATATTTGCAATTCTCTTAGAAAAACTTCTATTCCATTGTTAAATCAAATATAGCATATATATATTTGTATACATTTTTTTACTATTACTAAAAATCACCCAAGATTTTTAGTTTGTCATCCAGTGATTACTTTCGTATGTAATATTTCTACCTTAAATACTTTGCTTGCTTTTACCTCACACAGGTGAACGTGAGGTCTGGTATGACTCTCCGCAACTGTCTTATCAAAGCACTGAAGGTGCGAGGGCTCCAGCCTGAGTGTTGTGCTGTCTACAAGCTCCCTGCGGGCCACAGGAGGTAAGATCATTGCTAGGGATGCACCGATACCACTTTTTTTGAAAACGAGTACGAGTACTTGCATTTTAGTACTCGCCGATACAGAGTACTTAATAAAAACATTATTTAAATGAACAAGTAACAGCTTTAGTCATTTAACTCTGCGTTAAACTCATCTATCCACTGGGAGGTTAGGCTAATTAGCGATACGGGGCTAACACTGCTTGGCCAAATATCCGTGGTGTAACTAAA
>JBBKCR010045659.1:0-11007 GCA_037577295.1 Ladigesia roloffi
CCCCCCCCTTCAGTTCACGCATATGTGTGTGTGTGTGTGTCTGTGTGAGTGGGTGTGTGTGACAGGGGGGTCTGGGGTCTTTCAAAGACAAAGAGTCCCATTTGGTGATGGGTCAACCAGGGTCCATCGTGATCTGAGACACACAATCTCTTAGTTATCTGTCGTGTCTCCAGGGCTTAATCCGTTAAGGGGTTTCCTGGAGTGACGCCGACCAGGCCGGAGTGTCCACGGCCCCTTTGTTCTCCATCAGCAGAGAGATGTGAGATCCTACAGTGTCTTAATCCGTCAAGTGGTTTCCTGGAGTGACACAAGCCAGGCCAGTGTCCAAGTCCCCTTTGTTCTCAATCAGAAGGGAGATGTGAGATCCTACAACCCTGTGTTGTCGAATGCCACCCGTCAAAGGCCAGGCCCAGAGAGCCAGCCGCTCCGGATGAGGGTGGCAAATTCTCCCTGAGCTTGTGACATGGCTGTGCATAAATCTGTGTTATGTCCACCAACCAGTGTTTCTGCGACCAGTTTGGTGCTACCAGAATCACCGTAAGACTGTTGTTCCTCACTCTGTCCAAGGCTGGGGATATTAGAGCTAATGGCGGAAATGCATAAAGCTGAGCACGTGGCCATGCATATGCTAGTGCGTCCACTCCCAATGGGGCTTCCTCATCGTTCAGTGAAAAGAACAGTTCTGACAGAAAATGTCTAGCAGAAAATGTCTCAAAGCCAGGAAAACCACCATTAGCTCCAGAACAATGATATGTGCTGCGCGGAGGCTCTGCTTCTATTGCCCGTTCACCGATTTGCCCTGATGTGTGGCACCCCTACCCCACTGAGACACTTCTGTGGATATTACGGACCGGGCACATATCGTGCCTAACGGTGTGCCTTGCATCAGGAAATTTGGTCTGTTCCATTGATGTAGGGTCAGCACATGATCTGAAGTGACTGATATTATACGGCGAGCATGAATACTTGAGTTTCGATACCCAGCGTTGGAAACTCCTCATATGTAGCTTGCCTAAGGGGGCAGCAACTAGAACTGAGGCCATCACCTAGGAGTCTGTGGCAGTCTTTTAAGCTCACATACTTTCCCCTACGAAACAGCGCGAGAGCAGCTCGCATTGTTTCCGTTCTGTCCTGAGATAACCGCGCTTTAATTGTGACGAAATCCATTGACAGACCGATGAAGTTTATTGACTCAGAGGGAAGCAAGACACTTTTCTTGAAGTTGAACTTAAAACCCAGCAGCGATATAAATACATTACCAGACAAATGCCCTTCGCTCTGAGTGGTGATATTGCAGCATCTGTATATTTTACAAATGTGCGAGGACTTAGTGTCAGGCCAAAGGGCAAAACTAGGTACTCATTTGGGGGTGGTGTAAATCTGAATATGGTAGTATGCGTCTGGACACGTCTCCTGGACGCACAAATTTCAGAAGCGCTATGTGTGTCTGCATTCGAAACCTGTATCATTCGAAACCTGTATTGTCTGAGATGCCTGTTTAATGTTCTTAGATCCAATATAGCCCTCATGACCCCTCCCTTTTTGGGAACAATGAAGTAACTCGAGTAAAAACGGCTCTGGCTTTGTACTGGAAGAACTATTTTAATCGCTTTCTTCTCTAACATAGACATTATCTCTGATTAGAGGAAATGCGCCGCTTCTCCTGCCACCTGCGCGTATATTTTTTCAGAAAACGAGGCGGAGAGCGTGCGAACTGCAGTCCATACACTGTTTGGATTGTTTTGAGCACCCATTTTGACTTTACGCACGTCAACCAATGTGTGAGTCTGCCCACTGCAGAGGACGCATTGACAGATGAAACAATGCTGCCGTCTTGTAAAGGGAAGCAGCGCTGCCCCGTGGGCTGCGTTTTTCTGGGTAGGCAGGTATACAGAGCTTCGCCCTGCCTCTCATTCTCCTCACAGCGCCATTAGCCGGGCCGAACAAGCCCGTTGGGTCTATTCGCAACGTCGATGAGCTGGACTTTTTCACAACAAGAGAGGCTGGATACGTTTAACCAGTGCATGCTCTCCTGTGTCACCAGAATGCCCATGGCTCGCTCTGAGGCCTGCACGGAACAGCGATGTATGCGGAGACATAAGTCAGTCACCAAGCACATCTCGTCTCACAGCTTTTGGTCAGGTGTGCCCGACATCTCGTCCTGGTGCTCGGCTTGATATTAACATGGATGAGGCATTCAAAGCTCGCTCACCAAGGGCCATTGACCTGAATGCCTTGTCCGTCATAGACGACTGGAACCCATCCGTCTTTGACGGATAGCTCTTCCAGGCATTCGGGGAATACGGGGAGCAACTGCTTCTCCGCGCTTTTTGCCTGAGGTAAACGCTTCCCTTTGTACCGGCAAACGGAATTCTCAGGCGGAGCGTTGGGCCATGGAATATTCAGCTTCTCGGCTGCATATTTGCACACGTCGTGCAGGCTTGAGCTGATTGCTGGGGAACCCCCGTTAGGGCCTCTGGCACCCTCAATGCTCAGGTCATGTGGGGTTGCTGGCATCACTGCCTGTGGGAATGGCAGAAACAGATCATCAATGTTGTCGAACGAGATGATGTCATCTGACTCATCAAGGGAATTACAACTCTTCATCAAGCTTCTCACAGCTCGGTTCTAGTCGGAGGCTAGAAGTGGAGCTATTTCACCCATCTGCTCACCCCAGTCCACACTCGCAGTGGCGGGGGCTTCCTGAGACTGGCTACCTTGTATGGTGTCAGCCAGCACATGCTCATTCGGGCTAACATGGCGAGCTAACAGACAACGGAGACTTTTCATCAGCAGGTGAGCGCAGTCGGGACAAGTTCCTTCTGGAACTTGGGTCTCCTGGCCATGATGTTCTCAGAAGGCTTCACTGCCAGGACCAGATAGCTTTGCAGCTAACTAGTTCATTCAGCTTACTTTAGTTTGGAGACTAGCGAGTTTGGCTGTTGGTAACCACTGTTTGGAAACAGGCTGGTTAAGATAGTTGTTTGGAGACAAGCCTATCTTTGTGATACTGCAGGCAAGGGACTCGCGCCCGGTGAGCGAGTGGTGAGCTCATCTCTATGGACAGTATGCAAGAACCTTTGCAGGATCAGAGTTGCTTCTGAGCGAGAAGAGATAATTGAATGATGCCACTGGCCACGGGCAGCGGTTATTATAGGGGGCTGGCCCTGGTGTGCCAGGCGTTACCAGCCAATCATGGCTGGTGTAGTGATAAAGTGCTTCTGAGGGATATGCGAGAGGAGGCGTACCCATATGTGAGATACCGAACGAATGCTTGAAAAAGAACCCAAGAAAACAGGAATTAAAACATTTGAATACTGTGAAGTTATCACCCCAAATTTTATCAATGGATATCAATGAAAAGTCTAGTGGAAGGGCAAAATGTGGCAGGCGAAGAGTCCTCTTGCAGTCCACTCTTTCTGGATCTCTGCCAGATTCTTGAAACTTCCCTGTTTGACAATCCATCGAAGGCCATGGTCATCTCTTCTGCTGGTTCATCTTCTCCTGCCAGATTTTGCCCTTCCACTAGATTTGCCATTGCTATGCTTGCGCACTCTGTGAACAGCCAGCCTCCTTAGCTATGAACTTTTGTGGCTTACCCATCATATGGAGGATATCAATGATGCTCTTCTGGCTAGTTGTCAAGTCTGCAGTCTTCCCCATTTTGAACCTGAGACAACTGAACCAAAGTGAAGCAATTTAATGACACCTGGGAAAACCTATGCAGGTGATTTGAGTTTAGTAGATGAGTTGTATGTCACAATCAGTAAAAAAAACTGAGAAAATCATGGCAAGGCTTGCCACAAAGAGTTTCTCAAACATTTTTAAATCAAGCAGAATATCTACCATCCACATTTGTAATATCGCCAACCTGTAGCATTTCTGTGGCACACTGGACCAGGCCCTCAGTCCAACTGTTAACAGTGGTCCCCATACAATATACCATTTCTGAAGCTCAGGCTTGCTCAGCATATTAGGGTATCATTTTGATTGCAGTAACCATGACTGCACATGAGCAATGCAAACAAAAATTACAAAATATAAGAGATGTTGAAAGTCTATTATGTTTATTATTCATTCTCTAATATTCCAAAATTAATTTAAATGTATGCCAAAATTCATTTACATTTTGACTTTTACAGCAAATCAGGGAGCTTGTAATTAATTCAATTAATTTAAATTGTATGATACTCCCAGTTATTTCCAATGAATTATGAAAGTCTTTATTAGGTATTTTTTATAGTCACATAATGTAAGATTTATATTTATATTATGTGCTTTTGTACTTTCTGACAAGGTATACTGGTTTAAGGATGGAAAACAGATATTAAGGAAAAACAAGCACTACAAAAGAATAAGAGACGGTGATGGAACATGTTCTTTACACATAGAAGCTGCAACAAATGATGATGATGGCAATTACACTGTCATAGCAGCAAATCCTCAGGTAACTATTAACACTTTAAGAAACTGGCATTCAACATCATCTTGCAATTGTAATAAATGGGTCTTATTTGTCCATTAATCTTTTTAGGGTAGAATAAGTTGTTCAGGTCATTTGATCGTGCAATCAGGCCCTATTAAAAACATGATTCATTCTCAGAGGTGAGTTACACTTTTTTTTCTACATAAGATGTTTACTGAAATTTACTGAATACTAACAAGACGATTATAGTGTAATTGCATTATATCATTGCAAGTACATACCCCATTTCCAAGAATTGTGATAAAAATACAACAAAAATTTAAATCTGTAATTTGGTAATTTACTTGGACCTTTATTTAACAGGCAAGAACAAAAACATAATTTTATTGTGTAAACAAACAAATTTTGAAATTTAATGTCTGCAGCACGCTCCAAAAATGTTGGGGCACAAGCAAAAGAAAGACTGAAAAGTTTATACATGTAGTTTTCTGGAAGGTTCCTCAATGAAAATGATAACTGGTACCAGGTGTAGATATCAAGATAGGGAATATTAGGGTATAAAATTAGTATTTACCAAAATCTGGCTCAACAATTTGTACTACATTTCTCAAGAGAATGATCTATTCTACTTAAAAAAAGGTTTCTCAATGTAATATAGCAAATAATTTTGGTTTGTTGCCATCCACAGTCAGGCAGTCAGAAGAAATTTACATAAAGGCCAAGGGTGGAAGCCACTGCAGAATGTGCATAGCAGTATTGTTCTTGAACACAGTCCACCGCTGCAAACTGTACTATACTGTATTACACATACATTTGGTGCATAAATGTACACTGCCTATCAATATCAATATATTTAAGTTTATGTAGTGCCTTTCAAGGAGCCGAATGTCACTTTAAGTGAAATCACATACATTATGGATGACATTTACGTAATATTTGCTGTGGCACAAAAGCAGACAAGGCTGATTTGTCTGTGTGTGCACAGGACTCTTTTTGCTTGTGAACATGGGATCATAAGGCTTCGTATTTTTGCTTGCCTGTCTAAATGTATATGCCTATTAAGGAGTGAGAACGCTGAGGGAAATTAATGAAATGTTCATTCAAATCAATTTGCTAATGTAAACTCATAGAAAGCTGGTCATGAGAACCCTGTGGCACTATGCAATCCTGGGGAGGTGGGAAGATAGTGGGGTTATTTTGTTTTCTTACTTGTGCAGAGAGATTATAGCAGGGCTGTCCAAACATTTTGTAAAGAGGGCCAAATTTGATAAAGTGAAAACACCCTGGGGGCCAGTAGTCCATTCTGACATGTTTCTAACCACAAAAGTTACATGAAAAACACATGGTTATAAAACTATTTTCATTGTCACAATTACTTTTATTTTTCAAATGGCAATGTAGCCAAATATAAGCCACTCAGGTAGACGTGAACAAATCTTAAAAGACACAATTCTGCCTTTCATTCATATATAGAGAGTCAGACAACATTCATCAAACTGTATAAAATGCCTTACATATTTCCATGAAGTCCAAGGGCAGATATCGCTGCTGAATGTGTATGACAGCATTGTTCCTGAACACAGTCCACCGCTGTGTGTTGCAAACATCAAGTTGTAAATGTATGTTTCCCAAATAGAATTAAGTTTGTCAGTGCAAACACTGAAATTATGTCTTTTGTCTTTTTGCCTGTTAAAGTAAGATTTAAGACAATTACTGATTGTAGTTTTTATTTCAATTGTGGTAAATTTACCAAGTTATTTGTAAATGGGTTTTGTTCTTAAAAATCCAAAATGGCAGTTGCTTTGTAGAAATGAGTTTCTCTCTATAGTTTGATTTGAATCCCAGTACAGAAATAAATTTCTCATGCATATGTTCCTGCCTTTCTTCTCAGTTATGTTGTTTTCTTAAGTAAAGCTCTCAATCTATAAGTCTAGAACACAGAACACTTTTACAGTTTACAGTGTGTACACAATTTGTACACAATTGTACTGATATTGAGATGTCATGTTGTACAGGGACTTAATTAGAAAGGTCTTAATATTTTATCATTCTGATATTTCTCAAATTTATTACAGGGTTAAATCCCGTGTCAAGGAGGTGGAGGAGGCAGATCCTTGTCAAGAGCGATTATTTCCCCCCCACTTCTTGCAAGCCCCTGGTAACATGGTGTCTCATGAGGGCAGGCTTTGTAGGTTAGATTGCAAGGTACAACATTTATTCATACCATGGAAAATGATTTTTAGATTAAAGATGAAAGATTCTTACCAAAACTCCCACTAAATATTCAGGTGAGTGGACTGCCCCATCCAGAAATCATCTGGCTACTGAATGGAAAAGTATTGTGTCCAGATTTGACTCATCGGTTGCTGGTGAGAGAAAATGGGATTCACTCTCTAATTATTGATCCTATCACAAAAGTGGATGCTGGGACATACAAATGCATTGCATCCAACAAAGCCGGACAGAGTTCATTCTGCTTTACTCTCAGTGTTGTTGGTAAGATGGAAATCACTTGACTTTTTCCAGATTTGTTTTATGGAATTACTTGTAATTTACTATTATTTGCTGTTGATCAGTCCAATAATTTGGTGTCCCATCCTCCTTTAGTTCTTTTTTATGAGCTATGAGCTATGAAAGTTACTTATGACAACCATGGGGCCCTATGCAGTCCTGGGGAGGAGGGAGGAAATTGGAATGGTTTTGTTTTCTTAATTGTGCAGAGAGCTTATAGCAGGGATGTCCAAACATTTTGTAAAGAGTGCCAATTTGGTAAAGTGAAGATGCCGGGGGGTGGGGGGGGGTTGGGGGGGGCAGTAGTTCCTTCTGACATGCTTTTAACCACAAAGGTTACATGAAAAAACACATTTTTATGAATCTATTTTCATTGTCAAAATTACTTTTAGTTTTTCAAATGACAATATAACCAAATATAAGCCAGTAGAACTATAAGAGAGGAGAACAACTACTAAAACACAATTCTGCCTTTCATACATATATAG
This sequence comes from Ladigesia roloffi, assembly GCA_037577295.1. Lineage (NCBI taxonomy): Eukaryota > Metazoa > Chordata > Actinopteri > Characiformes > Alestidae > Ladigesia > Ladigesia roloffi. The sequence goes on from JBBKCR010045659.1 coordinate 7,426, forward strand.
AGAGTCAGACAACTGCATGAATTGTATAAATTACCTTACATTTTCATGGTTTTGATTAATATTTTTGGCTCATGAATATTTCAAATTGAAGTTATGAGTAATGCAAAGTGGTCTGTTATCATTAAAATTTAAAACAAGTGAATTTTGCCCTTGCCTTTTACAATGTTTTATCAGAAAGCAATACTTTGTGTCACTTCTACAAGTATATAACATCAAAAGTTGGGAGGATAAATAAGTTACATGAAAAATATTGGAAACATTATCATTATGTATTTGCTTAAAACACACATCTTGCTGGAGTTGTCTTGAGACCTTGTGTTCATATGTTCAACAGTATTAACTAGGGTTAACACATTCATTTTCATAAATTAATCACAGAAAAAATAATGTGGTAAAAAACATGAACATGGATTAATTGCACCATGTAATTTTAAGCTTGTCCAGTGGCCCTGAAGTGCTAACCACAAAAACAAATTAATAAACATAACAAAATTGTAGAACACAACAAATTGAGAAGCCTCCTCTGGGAGTCTGGATGGGACGCTCCTTGCACTCTCCAGTGTCAGGCAGGCAGCCTCCTCCGGTAGGCTGGACAGGCCTCTCCTCACACTCCTCATCGTCTGGCAGGAAGTCCCCTACAGGAGACTGGAAAGGGCCCACTAGCCTTACGCTAACCCTCCCCAGCCCCCATCCATCCACCTCTAGCCTACTACGCCCCTCCCAAAAAATACAAAGGTATTTTTTCCCTATTTTGGGGCCTATGATGCTGCTCAGCCTGTCCTAGCACTCCGGCTTGACCCCCCAGAAACCCCACTAACCAGGCCAATTCCGGGGACACAGGACAGACTGGGGCTTCTATGCTAGCTTGGCTCGGGACTACAGGAGCAGGGCAGACAGAAGTGGGACAGACAGGAGCCCCACTGTCCGTGGCTTCACTCTCTGGGGCTCCACTGTCCGGGACTTCACTATTCGAGGCCTCACAGACAGGATCCTCAAAGACAGGAGCCTCACAGACAGGATCCTCAAAGACAGGAGCCTCACAGACAGGATCCTCGCAGACAGGAGCCTCACAGATAGGAGCCTCGCAGACAGGAGCCTCGCAGACAGGAGCCTCGCAGACAGGAGCCTCGCAGACAGGACCTGGACATGCTACAGGGCTAGGGCTAACAGGAGCTAGGCCTACAGGAGAGGAGCTGACAGGAGCAGGGCTTACAGGACCAGGGCTTACAGGAGCAGGGCTTACAGGAGCAAAGCTAGCTGGACCCGAGATACCAGGGCCTGAGCTACCTGGGCCTGAGCTACCCTGGCCTATGCTAACTGGGCATGAGCTAACTACAGTTGCCTTACTTTGGATGACTGGGATGGGAGGCTGTGCGGCTGGAGCAGTCGGTCTCAGGAGGTGTCCCAAGATTTCCTGGACTAATTGCATGAGTTGCTCCAGCTGTAGACGTCATGACTGCAGCTTCTGATGACGGAGCACCTCGTCGCTCATGTGCACCTGCAGTGTTGTGCGGCGGCAGCTCAATCACTGGGTCGTGCGGCGGCAGCTCCATCGCTGGGTCGTGTGGCGGCAGCTCCGTCGCAGTGTCGTGCGGTGGCAGCACCATCTCAGGGTTGTATGGCGACAGCTCCATCGCGGGATCGTGTGGCGGCAGCTCCGTTGCGGGGTCGTGCGGCGGCAGCACCATCGCCGGGTCGTTGGCGAGCAGATTGTCCACCATGCTGTGATGGAAGTTGCCGGTGGCCGGTGTTGGGTGTGGGGAAGCCACAGGCACTCGCTGTCTCTTTCTCCTCCGCCTCTTTGCAGGTGAAGAAAGGGGGGGAACATCCAGGAGGCTCTCATCCTCCAAGACCCTTGGAAGCATGTCCCAGGGCAGCTCCCAGGGGTCCCATCTGCTCTGGAAGAACGAGAACTCATTCACAGAGACTTCCTCACCTCCTCCTTTGCCCAGGGGGGGTGTCGTCAAACCCATTGTGGCTTTCTTCACCCACGAGATCTGCACGGGCGTACACTGCTGCCCAGGCATTTAGAGTGGTGGTCCACTCGCGGACCTCATCTACCTCCTTAGAGGTTAGTTTGTGGTAAAGATGTGTCCATCTGTCAGAATCGAGGGCAGAGCCCACGACTCTGATTTACCTCGGGGTTTGCAGGGAAGGACAGACAGCCAGGATTCCATTCTCTGGGTTTTTATTCAGAAATAAAACAAAATGGGGGCCATTACGAAAACAGGAAACGGGACACACAGGGAATCGTGAGGCATAGGTGAGGCGACGTGTGGTGATGGACATATAAAGGTGAACTAACAGACACAGGCTTAAATACTAAACTAAACGAGACCAAATGAGAACTAAACATGCAACAGCTGAAGAGACACATGATACAAAAAGAAATCATGTGACACACAGAACCAAAAGAGAAAAGGGTTTTAAAATAAGAGTCCTTGAAAAACAGACAAGAAAAACCTAACAAAAAAGCAGTGGCCATTACCCGCCACTGGCCAAACCATGACATTATTTTAATATTTGTGATTCTTCTTTTGTTTTTTGTGCTTCTTAATTTTATTTTTGTGATTCATCTTTTGTTTTTGTGCTTCTCAATTTTGTTTTTGTGCTTCTTAATTTGTTGTGTTTAGCAATTTGTTGGTGTGGTTTACACTTCAGGGACACTGTAAGGTGGCCACAGTGACACCTGATGGACAGATCATTGTCTGCTTTTGTACAGGCTTGGATCTTTTATACTTGCTATATTAATGAATCATCATATAATTAGTTGTTTTTTACATCCCAATACATGCCTTAAGAGTACATCTTTTTCAGAGAGAGAGATTAAACAAACCCCAAAATTTGTGGAAAGGTTACGGAACATGGGCATTGCAGAGGGCAGCCCAGTCCGTCTCGAATGCAGAGTAGTGGGCATGCCCCTACCTGTGATTTACTGGAAAAAAGACAATGACACTATCTCCAGCTCTTCAGAAAGATTTAGGTAAGAATCTCTGGTGTTTTCTCCTTATTACTTTTCTTGTATACAATTCTTCATATTAACAAAAACCTTGTAGACTTACTGTTCCCATTTAAACCCTAGCTTGCACCAAGATGCAACTGGATATGGTTGCCTTTTTATTCAGCCAACCAGGAAAGAAGATGCTGGCTGGTATACAGTGTCTGCAAAAAATGAAGCTGGAATAATTTCATGCACAGCCAGGTTAGACATTTATGGTAAGTCAACTTTACATTTCTAGAATTTGACATTATTATACTATTTTGTATTTGCCCTATTTTCATGTAGCCACAAGCGCAGCATAATGGTATACAATGGTGTATTGTTAATGTGGTTGAGCTGCTTAAGTCTGCTGACATATTCCTCAGAATTTTTTTACATCAAAATGGTATTTCCAACTTCAATTGCAGGCATAAATATTTGTCCAATTTCCTCGCAATTAGGGATGCACCGATACCAATACCGGTATCTGGTATCGGCCCTGATACTGCATTTCTAAAGTACTCCTACTCGTTAAAAGTCCCCCGATACCGGGGACCGATACCACGGTCTGAGAAATGTCTGTGTTTGAGCGGCGTGTAAGG
>JBBKCR010045669.1:0-10000 GCA_037577295.1 Ladigesia roloffi
ACCTCTGCCATCATTTTAAGTGGGAGAACTTGCACAATCGGTGGCTGACTAAATACTTTTTTGCCCCACTGTATATCTGATTTATTTTCACATATGAACAAGGCCTGAATCTGATCTCAAAATATCGGAATGCAATGCATTTTTCTCGGTTTACACTGTCATGGACTGTGTCACATATGAGCAAAAAATCGAAATTGGGTCAAATATAACTGACATTGTAAATGAGGCCTAAGTAACCTTGAGCCTTGAAAAAATAATAAATTAGTAGCAAATATTAGTGTCCAACCCACCCGACGTAGCTGTGTTTTATGAACAATGTAATCTCTTGGTTTGAATGAGAGTTCATTTTGAATGAAGGAAGTGAGATTATTCTAATAATGCATTCAAAAAGAAGACTGACTAATAGACATGAAAATAGATCAGTCACTCTCTCTGTCTGAAGAATTACACTCAATAGGCAACTGTTGTCAGTGAAGCAGCAGGTGCTACAAACCACAAACATGTTCCTGCTGGTTTTCAGACAGTTATGTTTCAAACAAGACAAGAAGCTGTGTCTTCTATTTGACAATTTAAGCCCAGAAAACCTCAATTCTTCCTTGCAAATGGTAAAAACACCTAGAGGAGGAGTGATTTCTATGAGAAGTCCTTCCATTGTGTGCTTCAAGAGCTGAGCCAATTCCTTTGTCATGTCATAGTTGAACCTTCTTGATGAAATAACATTCACATTACAGGAATTTCTACTGATCTGTTCTCAGCTTAACTGACTGCAAAGCTCACCTTTGCGCTCATGATCTCCTGGACCGCAGCCTCGAACTCCACCGAGTTGTTGTAGTCCACGGTCATGACGTGAGGCCTCCCGATGTATTGCTCCGCGTACGGGTGCTGAGAGGAAACCTAGGCAACAACAAGTGACATAAAATTACCCAGAATATACACGGACAATTCATCTGGACCATGAAAACTGAGACCACCAGCGAAGTTTAAATTGTCCAAAAACTGTGTGCTCTAGTCATAAATAGATGCTGACCTCATACAACCCACAATGTGGCCACTCTTGAGTGTGTGTGTGTGTGTGTGTGTGTGTGTTGGCTTGTAGGGTGAACACAAAGCTAGGTTGTAAATGATCTAATGTTAACACACATTTATGTCATGTGATTTCTGCCCCATGGGATGATTTTCAACCCAAGAAGTTCTGACTGTATCCAGCAGGTCGTCCAGAGTTTTCCTCGAACACTACAAAACCAAACCCCTTCATGTTACCTTAAAACTACCTTAATTTTAAATGTGGCGTCCCATATGGGAAATGAAGGAAAACTAAGGGAAAAGTCCACAGGTTAAGGGGTAAAACTACTGAATTTTCACGTTTGCCCCTTGAGTTATAGAACCTCCTGAATAAATGCCGTAAATTTAAGATGACAGGGTTTCACACTCATGCCTTAAGTCTAATTTTGAGGTAAAATTAAAGGGTTTTCATAAATAAATGGCCACTTAATCACATGAAGGGATTGACTCACAATGTGGCCACTCTTAAGTCCTTCTTCTTGGTTTCGTGAACTGTGAAGATAGACCCAGATGGCAGCTCTTTGATCAGTATGCAGTTCATGTCCCTGCTAGGCTCTATGTTAAGCTAAACTGTCAAAGTTGCTTCTTTACTTCCAGTACTTGCGGTTCTGCTGTGAACAGTTTAAATTGCACAGAAAAATGGCTGATCTTATCAAATTTCTAAAGGGGCAAGAGTGTCAGCACATTGGTGGGTTTAGGTCAGCTGCGCTTCATACATCCATTATCTGAATCGCTTATCCAAAACGGAGCCCTGGGAGGGGGCTGGAGCCTGTCCTGATGCTCACGGGGCAAAAGACCCTGCAGGGCAGACACAATTTGGGGTAATTTAGCATCTCGAATCCATGTGACGGCACTAGACTGTGGGAGGAAACTAGAGAGCCCTCATCAGAAACCATGACAATACCCACATCCTCCTGAGAACCGAAGGGGTTTTCTATCTATTTGGGCCTAAAAAAACTCTTTCAATTTAAATTTCTTTGGATCACCTTGTTAATGAACCTAATGGTTTTATGCTGAAAATAGGATTTTAACCCATTACCTCTTAATCCAGTGTCCTACCCACTGAGCTGCCAACACACCAATTTTAATTTACCAGCATGTGCTCTGTAGAGGACAACAGGACGATTTCCTTGTGAAAATAGAACTTGTGAAATGAAAAAAAAGTGAGATTAACCCAAGAACACATTCAATTTGAGCAAAACAACAATAAAAAATTCTGTGTCACTCTTCTGTCCCTTGTTGCTTTCAGGGACAGTGAAACATATATTTTAGTTCCTGCTGCTGGAAGTGCATTCCATAGTTTAGGACCCGCGACTGAGAATGCCCTGTCCCCTCTCGACTTCAGCCGAGGTCTGGGAGCCAAAAGCAGCAACTGGTTCTCTGAGCAGAGAGTCCGAACAGGGACATATGGCTGTAACAAGCCGGAGCCAACCTGTTCAATGCTTTATACACCAATAAAATAATTTTAAAGCGAATTCTAAAATTGACAGGCAGCCGATTTAGAGCAGCCAGAATCGGTGTCACATGTTCATATTTTTGCTTGCCATCAAAGAATCTTGCTGCAGCATTCTGAACAAGCTGCCAGCGAGCTACAGGTTTATTCGGGTGAGATAGTCCTGGAGGCATGGGTTCTTTCTGGTTGTGCAGAGGAACATTTAGCATTTTCTGCTCCTTATGTGTGTCTCGCCATTGCAGTCCTTGTTCCCAGCATGCAAACCGGTCACAGTCACTGGAGAATCCAGGACGTCCTCTACAGAACACTATAGGGCTTGATGGGGGAACTCCAAGTGCTGGAGGAAGATACAAGTGAACATAATGTCCATTATAATGGCCGTAAATGAATGGGCCGCCTCTCAGGAGGATATAGAAAGGACCTTGAACACCCAGACCATCTCAGTATGATGGAACAGTGTGACCATGTCGCTCATCAGTTGTACTTTCTATTATAAACATTTCTTCTATATAACTAGGAAAAGAAGAACATTTTTAGGATTGTCACATCCGTCCTCCTTCTCCTCGTATGCCTGGCAGACTCGCTGATACCCATGTTGGCCGAAATGAATAATTCTTTATTCACCAAAAACCACAAACCAACAAACCAATTCTTTACGTTTCTTTAAACCAAGGGATACAGGATGAACACAAAAGACCTTATATGTCATTTGACCCCCAACAGAAACAGAATATAAACCCCTTTAAATACAAAATCCACCTCCCAACAAAACCTAAAATCAAATTTAAACAAGAGTGGCCTCTGGTGGCCGGTCTCAGGCCCTGACTAGGATAATTGGAGCCCATAACTTTTCCACAGATTGCCAGAATTAACCTAATTTAGAACAAAATGAAAGTTTATTCCATTCAAATTCGATATAAAATATGAACTGATCTGCGGTAATGAGTCGTAAGTCGGCGAAGTAGCAGTTATCTCCCGCTAATTCCAACTTACCTCCCTGGAGGTGGGCTTCCCTCTGAAAAACTCATGATTGAGTGAACTGTGAGGAGGGTGGAACTTGGGCTGTAGGTAAACGCATCCATTGGCGATTGCTTCCAAGGGAGCGGGTCCTTCATAGGGAAAACCGAAACCAATGAAGAGCTGTTGATGAAACAATCCGAAGAACATTATTAGTCACATTTCACTGTGTTATAATGAAATCGTGAATGTTCCCTTTCATTTGTGCAACGATTTCACAAAAAATTACCTTGGCCTTGCGCAGGAGTTGTTGCAGCTCCTGTTGGGGTAGCAAGCCATGGTTCTTGACAAAGGCTGGGACCTCTGGGGGGCGCTGTGTCTCGTAATACACGGTCCCATGTACCTCCATGTAACGATGCAGAATCTGCAGGAACTTCTCTTTACCCTGGCAGGAGGATGTCATTTTCAGACAAAAGCCAGAACACACAGTCCCAGAAAGTACACACATTCTTTTTTTTTCTATTTTTTTACAACTGACTGTAGACTATACACCCAGAAATATTTAGGTCCGACTCCAGAGATTCAATTCAAAGTTTCAAACGCATATAAAATTTCCACTCATTTTAATTACTTAGATTGAACAGAAACAGGCCAGTAAACTTTATGTGCTGCTTATCTGTCAGTCACATGTAAATGTAACAAGTAAGAAAGAGATTTATGTAATAATACCAATAAACACAATGTGATCTAAATAAACAATGGCATTTTAAATACATTTTTACATGAACCTGATGTAAACAATCTCACAAATGTTAATGAAATGAATCTTGCTTGCTACAGATATCATCATATTTAAACTACATTCATATGTTTTAAGTAATTAAATTTCATTGTTTTCACAATTAACATGTTCAAATGGATTTTAACAAATTTTAATAAGTACGTTCTAAATTAAATCAAATAGTGTAAAGAGCTAGCAAGTGAAAACAGAGATGGAGATGAATATTTTTGACCGAAATCTGCAAATTTGTATTGGAATGTATTTTCTGGTCCAGGGTTATGTGTTATGCTAGGGCTAGGGTTAGGGTTAGGGTTAGGGACCCTATCAAGGACTTTTTTAAGGACTTTGCTATTATAGCAACATGATACTGTATGGCACGAATGGCATCAAATAGGGTGTGTAAGGACATCAGCATTGGGGGAGTTTGCATTGCAATGGCCTCGGTAATGATGAGGAAATACCTGCCATTCCCGCTGATCCATAAATCAGCAGGCCTTTATGGCAAGATCTGAAGTGCCTTCCTATTTACCGCTGCACCCCGAATGCCGAGAAGGACCCAGGCGGGTTAAGTCTCCAAACATTTTAAATGTCACCTGGCACCACATCAAAGCCAGGGCTGCTCCCTCACACTGAACGCTCTCAGTGTGACAAGCCCCTCGGCGGCCTTGCCGCCGTGGCTGGAATGTAAAGCAAGTGGCGGCTTCTGGATCTGGGGAGCAGCACCATGCCTGCAGAAGCTGCTCGCATATTTTATTGCCTTTCCAAACCAGGCTGGCTCAGTAATGAGCAGAAGCAGGCAGGAGAGATTCCCAGGAAAGGGGGTCTCGTCCCGGGGGACCAATATGCTGGACTGCTGGAGTTTTTTACAGTAATGCACCCGATTCAGATAATGAGCAGATTTAAAAGGCCTCCAGAAACAGAGACATTAAAGGAGGGAAGAAAGCAAATGCGTCCCCCAGGGCATGCGCTAACAACCACGGCTCGGCTGATTCTGAGATGCCTAAAGATAAACATTTCCAACAGGCATTGCTTATCAGAGGAAAGGTCTGTCAAAGGGAAAATAATACCCCTGGAGTAGTTATGATAAGATGGAAGAGTAAGAAGAAGTGACAAGAGGCCCTGTTATTGCACTGGCAAGGTTCTGGTGTTCAGGAAACATTCAATTCAGTTTCTACAAAGACTACAGACCAAGACAGGCCTGTTTTCCAGTGACATATAGTACACTGCAAATGTCTTGACCCATACCTCATTTATTTATACTTTGTTTCTTGGTGCAGACATAATATTTCATGCCTTACGAACTATCTTCTCTTTGGCATAATTAGTAGATTTAGTAAAAGAAATAGGAACAAAGACATAACTTTTAAGCCTAAAAATTAGGAGTGTGACGAGATCTTGTGGTACGAGATCTGGCGAGATCAGATTTGTGTAACGGGACATTTAAATCGTTGGTGTGGCAAAATTTTGGATTCCTTGTGGAAATAAAAAACGGTGAAAAAATGACAGACAAGACAAAGACAAATTTGCAAACACTGTAAGAAATGAATACTGTACTATGCACTATGCAAAAGCATTTAGAAAACAACCACAGCTCGTTACTAAAAGCTGCGTCTGTGAAGAAAATGGAAAGCAATTGTTCGCATGAAAGGGCAAACAAAAATAACAAATGCCTTTGTAGCTAAACTTCCACCATCCAATGCAAGAGCCACAGCAATAACAAGGGACACGCAATCACGTCACATTTTACTCGCAGGATGGTCCCTCTTTAACAGCGTTTCTCTTTAAGGGTTAAAATCTCACATCCAATCAAAATGTACACACGCACATACATATTGATGTTCTGTATGTGACGTCACATTTCCCCCACGCCTATAAGGCTGTCCATGCTGGACGGCAGAAGTGAGTTGTGCGATTACAGAGAAAGTGTTTTAGTAGTTTACAGGGATCCACAGACATAGTAAAAAAAAAATTTCATGCTGTTCGGTGGGCTGTTCCTATTATTAACACATTTTTTCATGCATGTAATAATATGTATGTACCCCCTAAACGACAAAACATCATGAATAAAATACAATATCTGTAGTTATAAATATCATGTAATATAGCGTGTGTATTCCCTATCACTAGTTTGCAGACATTTGATTTAAGACCCAAATTACGTCCTCTTCCCGGTCAAGGTTTCCGTAAATAGCAGTGCAAATGAGCCTGGTGTCATTTGTACTGAGGCAGTCAAAGATAATTACGAGAAGCATAGATCTGCAGAGCAAGCACCAATCCCCATCAGACTTAGCAGTTAGATAGGGTTCGGTGAGACCTTTCCAAAGACCCCTAGTTTGCCATAATTCCCCCGTCGTTTTAGAAATTTTAAAATCGCCGTGTCCCATTACTTTTTACCACCACGGACCTTCCGAGCAAGAAAACTCAGAGGTGCACCCAGACACTTCCAACTGCAAGTTTTAAAATGATTTAATATTAAAACAGCCAAATTCGAATGAGATATCTCTGGTAAATAGATAGAGGTCTCTGTGTCCTGAAGTTAAAAAGCTTGCAGCGAGCTCTACAAGGAGTTCACGCTAAACGTAGTACAGGCAGAAACCATCGCCATTACAACTGACGTTTGGACTAGGCATACACAGAGCTATATAAGGATTACAACCACATTATCAACAGTAATTGTGAAATGGTACACCAAATATTCTTTCCATTCCTGCGACCTCTGTTCCAAGTGAGTGTGTCTTTTCAACGGCAGGAGACATAGTTACTGCCCAAAGGTCTCAACTGCTGCCAGAAAATGTAGACATGCTTATATTCTAAAACAGAACATGACCATACCTTAGGCTGTTCTGTATAGGTCATTACCTGATTACCTTGTTCTGAGCTCCTTTTCCATGCTTAAGAACATTTTCTTAATTGTTTTGCACTCTGAGTTTTAAGACAGCACTACTTTGATAGTTACACTAATTATGGTTAATTGCACGTACATTTTATTGTGCAATTAATTGCCTGTCAGTTTATGGCAAAATATTTTGCAGTGTTTACATGTTATTCCTGCATATCTTTCATCAAAATAGAAGTTTTATTTCCTAAAGTTTATTTCAAATTAGACATGCATGTTTTGCATTGGGTGTTTTTCAGTTAAATAAAGGAAATGTCTTGTTCTCGTGAATCCAGTCTCATGTCTCGTCTCGTCTCGTGGGAAAAATCGTCTCGTCACACCCCTGCTAAAAATACAATGTGACTATTCAAAGCTGTTCCAACCACTCAGCTTTCAGCACCACCAGTATATTAACCAGTATGGGGCTGTTCATAGGTCCTTAATTTGTTGCATTATGTGTGTTGGGAGCAGAAAAATCTGTACAAGGCCAGCTGTTCTACAGGGCCAGGCATGAGAAACACTGGAGCATTGATATTTAGTTTTTGGGAACCTCTTTCTCTTGGTTTCCTCCCAAAACAAAATTCAATGTTGAATGTGTTTTTGAGGAAGAGTTCTCCAGGCTTCCTGAAGGACTTACAAAGACTCCCATTTCCAGTCCAGTTCCTGAACTGGACCAGTTTCAGAGGAATGTTTCTGTTAGTTAAAACACACAATGACCTATGTACGAATCAATACAGCTGAACAAAGAGCATCTAACTGAAGTCCTGAAACAGTGAAGAACCAGGAGCAGATGGTTCCAGATGATGGGGTGGTGATCATTATACTGGTGGTGCTGAATGCTGAGTGTCTGGAACTCCTTTATCTAGGCTCCTTGTGTCTGTAGGCCCTTTGTGGTAAAATATTTGTTCCAATTTCTTTCCATTAATCTATTTGATATGCCAAAGATAAGATGTTTTGACACACAGAAATGTTTAGCAACAAGGTGTTTCAAAGCAAAGTATGAAGAAGTAACTATTGAGCAGTCTTGTATTTAGAATAGAAGGCTATGTTGGAAATATGCCTTGTATCTGTGACATTCCCCCCATGCTTGCATCAGTCCAGATCAAAGGGACTTCGGAATAAAAGCCCAGGGTTAGGTTCATGCCTGGTAGCAAGTGCACAGACGGGATTAGCAGCAAAGCCCTCCGACACGGGGACACATATCTGGACTAACCATGAAAAAAAGGCCAGGAGTGATACGCTGCCCATGCCACGTCTCCACAGGCTCTTCTCATAATGGGATTAAGGGGCTTTCAAAGCAGCAAAAGAATTAAGCCTCAAATATTTCAGAGCCTTTTAGTGTTTCACTCCAACTCCCTTAACTAATGTCCCTGTGCCACCTAGGGAGAAAGAAGCAAGAATGAAAAATAAAGGATCAGACAATGCTTACACCTACCCATACTGGTTCCATTTAAGAGTGCTCTCCGCATTCTAACTCACCCGTAACACACTCCTCCAGGGACGAGCGAAGGTCAGAACACATTCAAATTATTGGGTGGTTTGTGTTTGGGGTCAAGCCCAAGGCTGCCGAAAAACTCAAGTATATAATCAAGGCCTTCCTATTGACTTCCATGGCAATCCTAAGCAGCTTACACCCATTCCATTGTGTGGCCCATAGATGTAATTGGAGGCCAGGGGGATCGATAGCTTCCTCTGCGAGGATTTTCCAAGCCAATTAGCAGATTATCTCCAGCTCTAAATGCAGAAGACAGAGGGAATTAAAGGCCGAGAAAATGAAACCGAGGCCGTGGACGAGGCGTCCCTTTTGGGGAGGTTACGGAAGAAACAATCCCTCTTTTATGATTGTCCGGTCGAGACAGCATTCTCGCGAACTGAAAATGACCTTGGTAGGATTAGAACACTCCCGGACTGAACATATTATGCCAAGCTTAATTGCTAAAATGAAATCTCAAGCCGGGTCTCTCGTGGGTTAGGAATGAAGAAATAAAACATTTGTGAAACGATCTGGTGGTTCAAAACCGCCAAAGGCTTTCCCTTGCTTTATGTGACTCTGCAGTAGGGGAAATGGATTCTGTTAACAACTGGCCAGAGGACAAATAAAACAGATGGCCAAAGATATTCATCACATCCTAAACAAGGTATTGGTTGGATGAGGATGTTCTCCGGTCTGTATTGTCTAAGAGTTTTAAAGAGCTAATAGTTTGGCCTCTAGGCAACAAGCTCAAACAGGAGCTCCTGTATTAATAAATATAATTAAAATGCAGAATATCTAAACGGTTCTTGCAAGACACACACACACACACACACACGCACATACATACACACACACAAACAGGACCTGGAGGTTAGCAGGAAACAGAATCAGCAAGTAAATTAACTTAAGCTGAGCATACAACCACACAGGAGGGCTGTTGGAGAACCTCTAGGGACGCCCCATTAAAAACCATTTTAAACCCGGCATTTCCCTCCTGACTTTACTCCCCCACTGCTGGGAGTCTACCAGGTGAACCGAGAGAACGATTGAGTAAAAAGAAAAAGTGGATTTGAGAGAGAACAAGAAAGAAAAAGGTTGATTTATAAAATGAATATAACAAGGCAAAAAGCAATGAAGAACAAGCTGACAGGCGAATAAAGAGAAATAGACTAAAAATAACAGATAGAAAAACAATATAAGACAAGTCAAGGAATAAAAAGTGAACAATTACAACAATAAGTACAAGGTGGTGAAAAGAGAGAGAGACAGAGTGAGAGAGAGAGAGAGGAAAATGTGACAAGAGCGAAGCTGAGTGAAGATCAACAGAAAGAAATGAGAGAGAAGAGACGAATAAGACTGCTAATTAGAGAGGACTGGGATGAAGATGGAAGATCAAGG
>JBBKCR010045714.1:0-11006 GCA_037577295.1 Ladigesia roloffi
TCACACACTCACACTCACACACACTCACACTCACACATACTCACACACACTCACACACACTCACACACACCCACACACCCTCATACACACTCACACACTCACACACACTCACACACAGTTTGTACTGGCTCACTAGATTTCACTGTGGCAGCTTTTAAAGTACAAGTTCCCTAAAACACGTTGAAGAAAAAAAGTTTCCTGTTTTAGTCCTGAACAAGTACGATCGTTTTTATTAACACAATCTGTCCTTAACTCCACACAGCCGTGACAAATTATGTTTGGCATAATCCTCAGCTGAATGAGCCTACTTTAATCACAGTCTTCTGATGGAATTTTACAAATCAGCACTGAAATCAGCCCTCCTCCCTGCACTTTCTCTCTCACCATGTCATCAGTGAGCTCTCAACACTATTGTGTGCTTGGCTGCAGCCCATATGTCTGTAAAGTATAGGATGTGCATTCACTGGAATTAACTGGACTGGGTGCACTTGAATGAAAAGCCTCAAAAATGACTTTATCCACAGCCATATGACAACATATTTGACATTGTCATAAGTTACTGATACATTAGGACAATGAAAGCTACTTGGAAAAGAGTTACACAACAGATAAAGATCAGGTGAAGCACAGAACAATCTTTGCTCTTTCTCAGAGACAGCATACTAGAAGTCTCATCACCCATGTCTAAACATTTCTTAACTTAAAACCAAACATAGACAATTATACAGCAAACATCAGTTTTATATTAAATACACTAAACCAGAAATGATTCAGTGTTACGCGAATGCCTTGCAAACAGGGATTAAACAGTGAACCTGAGATAAGGCTGTTTATCAGTAGTCTTATTGTAGGGAAATGTAAAATATTTCCAATACATAATTCCTAAAACCAATTTAACTCTTTGATGTGATAAACAATTCGGAGAGACTTTTACAAGAATCGCTTGCCCCATAGTGAAGTAATTATGTATGAAAAACATCCTGTTGTATCAAATTTCCCAAACCACTACCTTTACATATCCTAGATAATTTGCAACTACTTATCCCGTTTAATCTAGATCAACTCCAAAGCATTCGGTCACATAGAAGGTTGTCTTTGAACAGCCAGCATTGAGGAGGTTCGTACATTAGACGTGTCATATGTAAGTGGATTTTTACTACATTTAAAAGCCTTGAATGGCTACGATGTTTAGCTTGTTTCGCCAACCGCTAGCGCTAGCTAACAGTGTTTGTAGAATATCAGTTTTATTAATTAATCTGACTGGATGGCGTTGAACACTTGGCAAATAAAATGCCGTAAATTTACATACAATTGCATATTGGACCGCAGCCCATCTCTACCTCCAGTGTCTTTTAAGAGGTAGGTGCAAAAGAATGAAATGGACAGGAAAGGTCCAGTGGGTGGAATCTTCCTGTTCTTCCTTTCCTCACATTACATAAAATAACCAATAGTGAGATCAGTAACATTTGGTAATATGTTGCAAAAACGTATTCAGTCCCATATTTAGTTAATCAGTGTATCAGGGAGATTTGGAGATCTTGACTATTGCACATTTACTAAATATAATAAGAAACAAAAACAGTACTGGTCGGCTGGTTTTGAAGTCAGTTTCTCTCAGTAGCCATTAGTCCTTGTTCTCTGGGCCGTGTAAGCTTTGTTCATTTAGTATAAAGCTTCATCTTATGAAAAAACGAAGCCCTTAATAGTTTCTCTAATCCGCACAGCCTGGATTAAGACTGAATGTAGCAAAGCTGTCGCACTGGATTTCAAAGCCACAGGTCAGTTGGTCAGTATGGTTATGATACATAAATGAAATTTTTATAGAAAAAAAAACTTACAATTCCTTACAAAACACCAATTATGTTGAGGTAAACTCCAATGGAGAGATTACAAAATCACAGTAGAAGCTGTTTTCTTGCACAGTCAGGCACAGAAGCTGACTAGGCATTACACAGTGGGTACAAGCACACGGCCCTGCCTACATCATTTTCCCTCCATGCTTTTCCCTCCAATTGTTCTGAGACAGCAACGGCACACTGCTGAGGTCAAAGAATGGAACGCTTTACTGACATACAATAGATTTGGCTATTTCAGAAAATCCTTATAGACAATTACTTTAGACTGACAAGTATGATTCACCAAAATCCACAATCTCTCCCATTGATCTCCACCACTGGCAAACATGCTCATGCCTGATGTGTCAGAACCTTCTCTGAAACATTAGACTGCTTCCTCCAATAACATTAATCTGTCATCATTACGGAAAAGGAAACAGAATGTCTTCATAATTACAAACAAATCAAAATCACTGCAAGATTTTTAGTGATGAGACTGGAGGGAGAGATTTCAAGAGGCTATGGTGTTGTCAGACACGCAAACAAAAGATAACAGATTGTTACGGCAAACTAAAGCATACTTTAGTTAAGAAGAGTAGGGAACCTTAGAGATTTATGCTGTGCCTTTGATTCGGCACATGACTTTAAATCACTGATGCTTGAAAAATTACTCAATTCTTGAAACTGGAGGTTAAATGCCTGTTTTAGATAAACAGCACCATCTAGAGGAAAAAACAGGCACAGGCTTAAAACCTGAGAGCTCTGGTGAAGTCATTCCACTTCTATTAATTAATTTGTACTTTGTTTACATTTTTTCTGAAATTTGAGTCTACTCACATTCTTCCAAGCCCAACTGATACGCCAGGTTTTGTAACCCTTTAACCTTCTCCATCAGGTTAGCAGTGGTCAGACTTCCCAGCTCTGTCAAAGAAGAAATCAAGGATCAACATCTAACATCCAATGTATTAAAGTATGAACAAAGACATGGAAATGACACTGTTGGATTGTGAAAATGAGCCCTGCTTGTGTGTGTTTTTTTTTTATTATTTAATCTCACCTTTCAGCATTTCAATGTCTTCAGACTCCAGTTCTGCCATCCACTTTGGGGGAGAATTTGTGATTGGCTAGAGGAAAAAAACAAAAGAAAAAGAAATGTTGTATCTTCTATTGCTTGCACTACAGAAATTTGGATAAATAATAGCCTCTGATGAAAGTACTCACATTTTTGAAGGAAGCAGCAAATTCTGATACACCCGGCACTGTTGAGAGGATGCAGAACAAGGAAAGGTTCGATCTTTAAGCAGCTAAATCACAGCGTTTCTGTGTATTTGCTATTAAAAGCTTCTTCTCAGACAGCAATATTTTAAACAAAAAAGAGAAAAGCTTACATTGCTCAGGCCAAAGATCAGGAGAAGCTCGGTCAAGTTTTTCATAGCTCAACAAAGAGGACTCAAAGTCCTCTCCTAAGAAATAGAAGAAAATTATTAGTCAATTTGGAAAAATAAATGCTCAGCCTTCTCTGGACTGGTCTGTAAAAAAGACCAATACCAGCTCTCGGGTCACAGCTGTATGGCTCAGCTATACAAATAAATATAGCTAATAATATGAATGAATGGGAAAACACTGTTTAAACTATGGATGATCCCTTCATTTCTTCAAACTGCTCTAGATCGAATCAAAAGGAATGCAAAACTGTGGCCACACTTTATTTGTTTGTTTATCCAAATTAGAAAATAAAAGAGTACTGCAACTTGTCTGTTGCATATATTTTATTTCTGGATTATGGATGCAAGATGCTTTTTGCTTTCCCTCAAACACTAACCCTGCATTACAGAAAAGTAAATTATATTTTTTTAAAAAGCAGAAATACAACTCTGCAGCTTCAGTGTCTCATTATTGGTCTAGATTTATGACAGAGATGGGATTGGAATGCGATTAAAACTTAATAACAACTTAATGGCGAATTTGAGTCCAAATGGTAGGATGGGATTAAAGAACTGGTTCCAAATTGTCCATGGCATCGGAATGTCTCTGGGGTTGTTGATTCCTTGCATTGGTGCTGGAAGGTTTTTCCTGATGGTTATATGTTAAAAAATTGGAGTGAATTGAACTGAAGTGACCAATTGCCACATGTGAACTCACCACAGCATACAGGGTGAACAAACTGGTATTTCTAACAGATTTCTAACTCTCCCTGTATTTAATAAACACACTAAGTGAAACAGTGGGTGGCCAGAAACACAGTGCTCCGGGGGCAGTGTGTGGGGATGGTATCTTTGTTAAAAAGGACCTCAGTGGTGCCACAAGCAGTCCTGGGATTTGAACCCACAGCCTTCTGATCGCAGGGGCGACTCACTAACCACCAGGCCACCAGCAATCAAAAGTGTGGCTTCATTTAATGAAGAAAGACAACAAAAATGCTACTTTCAGTCAGTAAAATGGTCATTTCAAGTAATGATGAAAACACCAGCAATATGTTGAAACATCTTTCGACACCCTATGGACTTAAATTTCAGGAATGATTTGTATGACACCACATGTCTGATAGTAGTATTAGTAGTACTGCTTCACAACTGAGCAGTTTGTTGGCTTTAGAGATTAAATATCCAGTGTTGTAGTAACAAGAGCTCCACACAGGGAGGAAAACCTAAATTAATCAAATGCTGTACAAATATTCTTAATATAGCTGAGGACAGTCTGTTGCTAAACTCCCCCATCAGTTCAGAATTGTTTAACAGTTCGTTTTCCATCAGAAGTGTTTTTCAAAAACTTCTACTGTGTTTATAAAGGTCAAGTTCAATGCCATATCAGCAACAATGTTTATGTCATAACAAAAGGGTATATTAAAAAATCCAAAGTGTTTGAAAACAACAGACATACACAAGTGAATGACTGAATTAATTAATAAGATTATTTAAATCAATATCTGATAAAAATTACAAAACGTTGTGGTGGTATCTTATTCAAAACCTCTTCCAGATTACTTAGTAAAATCATTGCCTTGTGTTACTCAAAGCAGAAAAACCGAGTGAAGTACGTTTCACTGACAAGGTCATACACCAAAACTGACTAAACAAAGGGTTCTTCACCTTTTAATACAAAAAAAAACAACAAAACAAAACAAAAATTGAGACAAATAATCAATAGGGCATCCTGTATGGAATATTTGATCATGTTCTTGAACTCCATCTGATAAAATTGTAGATGTAAGGATGTATGAACACAGCGAATAAAAACGGAGATGCTTTTTGCAAATGCTTCCAAGTTGTATCCACCCGTACCAAATAATGTGGCATGTCCTGCAGGTATATGCGTAAAACACCTATGTGCTTGACCATAGTGAACAATATGTACTCAATCATAAACAAAGATAGACTGGAAAGTTTGCACATAAAGCCTAAATAACTCAATATTAGAAAAGGTGAAGGTGCATGCATGGACTATGCAGTCCCATTTATGGAGATATTCAGAGACTCTTATTTTTGGGGGGGAATTTAACTCAGCTTGCCTGGAAGAACAGACAAATAGGAAAACATAATGCTGCAAAAAGCTTCTTTTTACAGCAACTGTTGTGATTCCCAAACAACATCTTTAGAAAAAAATAACTAGTAGAATTAATTTGTGGTCTGGACACTTTTTCCCTCTACCAATTTTGTAAAAAAATCAAACAAAATAAAACAAAACAAAGCATTTACCTTAAAGACTATATACTTTTTTGTTCACATTAAAAATATTAGGGTAAATTCTAATGTGTATAAATGTGCTGCAAATTCCTTAATTAAGAACATTAATAACGCTACTTTTCTTTGTTTATCTGTTGGTAAATGTGCCAGGACATACTCTACAAACACTTTGTTCCCACTCCAACCTAAAAAAAATAAGCTCCAGTGAACCTAAATGGGAGGGAATGGCTACCAAATAAAACATTATAAAATTTCAAACAAAATAATAGTTATTCAATACATAGTATATAGTTCTTATTTTGTTTTTCTTTTTTTGAGCATGTCAATAAATTGGTGCCTATATATCCACCAATTGTGGATTTGATTCCAAAGATTGCTAAGCGCATTTGATTTACCCTTATGCAAGATACCATCCCCACACACTGCTCCCTGATGCTGTGTTCACGCAGCAAGAGGAGTTTTACCTATATCCAGCAAGACAAATAAATGTAATTAGCCACAACTAGTTTAATGCCTTTAAGTATTAAAACAAATTCCAGTAATAATAATGTTTACAAAATATGCAAACCTGCATCACTGAGTGGCAATGTGTTTCTCCTGTGTGATTTTGGGCATGGGTTCTTGAAAGCCATATTATTAAAGTAAAATAAAGCAAAGCAAAGTGAAATGTCCCCTTATAGTCACATGTGAATGCACTGCAGCACTTAGTGTGAACATTGTGAAATAATTCTCCCATCACATTCAAAGTCATTCCTCAGCACACCAACAAAATCTCGCCTCTTTCCCTTTTCCTCCACGTCCCATACGAGCTGTCCCTCAAATAAACTAATTCCTGATCCTGTTCGTCCACATCACTCCAAGTGCAAATCTTCAACTCTGTTACGGCTCTGCTTCCAGTCTTTTTGTCATTGCTGCCATCTGAAAAACATCAAACCAGACAATATAGCTGGTCTCACTACCATCTTCTACACTTTGCCTTTCACTTTAGCTTGCACCTGCCTGTAACAAATCCCTCGTGCCACCCTTTCCACCCATTCTACCCTGCATGCACACTCTCCTTCACCCCTCTTTCATACTTCCCCTTACTATGGACTGTTGATACCAAGTATTTGTTATTCATGTATTTAAATAAAGTAAAACGCCCCCTTACAAACACATGTGAACACACCAAAGCACACAGAGTGAACAATGCGACATTCTTTCTCTGCATTTAAACCATTCACCAAATGAAGCAGGTGGCTGCCACCAATGAGGGGCGCTCAGGAGCAGTGTGTAAGGACCATTTGTCAGTGATGGGGATTCAACTGCCTAAGCCCTAGGCCATCAGATTAAAAATGAATTTAATATTTTGTCCCAAAGCAACAAGACTGGTAGCCTGATACCAAGAGTGTAAATAGTATGCAATTGTTCTCTGCAATTTATTCATTCACCAAGTAAAGATGTGGAAGCAGTCAGAACAACACAGTGCCAGAGGAGCAGTGTGTGTGTGTACCTCAGTAGTGCCACTGGCAGTCCTGATATTTGATCTAATAATCATCCAATCACTTACTAACCGCCAAAAAAGCGGACAGACATTAAACACTGTCCGTGACAGGCTGTAAATCAGAATCAGAATCAGAATCAGAAAACTTTATTTATCCCGAAGGAAATTGTAAAGATGGTCTGGAAGACAACAGTGATCGACAGTAAACAGGGTCAGTTCGAGACTGTAAACATGGTCTGTCAAAGAAGAGTGAACAGAACAATGACTGTGAAAACGGTCTGTTAGAGAACATTGACTGAATGTAAACACGGTCTGTTAGAGAACAGTGAAAAGAACAGTGGCAGACTGAAAACATGGTCTATTTGGCAACCAGGACAGACTGTAAACATTCTCTATAAGAGAAAAGTGAGGAGAACAACGATAGACTATAAAACGGTCTGTTAGAAAACATTGACTGAATGTAAATACGGCCTGTAAGAGAACAGTGACTGTAAATACGAAGAGAACAGCGACAGACTGTAAACACGGCGTTAGCAGGAGCAACTAGCACAACTGGACTCTCACTAACTGGAGCGCTGCCCATTTTTAAACTCAAAGGTAAGTCATTTTGGAGCTCAGAGCTCCGTGAAACCATTAGTACACTTATACGAAGCGTTATACACACCTAACGCCCGTCATTACAGTTACACTAAAACCACCAAAAAAACTTGTTACTGGATAGGAATTAAATTTTACCTCCATTCGGGGACGCCATCTTGACAATCACACACGTGACCTACTACAGCCAATGGCTCGTTAGACATTAAATGACTGACGTGAGTCGCTCCGCCTCCTTGTTTTGGCATATAGGACTGCTAAAGAATGAAGTCCAGATTGAGAATTGGTCTGAAAAAAAAAATCAGCAGTAATGTACAACAAACTAATAACTGCAATAAACCTAGTGTCCGGTTGCTGTAGAGCTGCTGAAAACTCTCGAAAATACACTATATGGACCAAAATATTGGGACTTTTTTTCCAGGGTTTGCGCTAAGACCCGTCTCATTGTTCATACTCACACATTTTGGACAACGCCATGCTTCCAACTTTGAGAACTTTGGGAATGCCCTTTTCTATTCCAGCATGACAGTGCCCCACAGTGAACATAATAAGGTTTGGCTGGATGAGTTTCGGTGGGGAAGAACTTGACTGGCCCACAGAGAGCCCTGACCTCACGTCATCCAACACCTTTGGGATGAACTTGAACGAGCATTTCGTCCAGCATCAGTGTCCGCATAAATGCTCAACAGGATAAATGGGCCACCCACTCCCAATGAAAAACTTCAATATCTTGTGAAAAGCCTGAGGGCTGTTAGAGCTGCAAAGAGTTTACCGAGTCCTTATTAAAGTCTGTGTTTGAATGTAGTGTCATTAAAATCCCTGTTGGTGTAATGGTCAGGCCTCCCAACACATTTCTCCACGTAGTGTATGTGATTCAAGTCTGTATTCAAACTCCTAATCAAGGATGACATCCGAGATAAGCTTTGTTAATACCAACACCCTTGCCGTTAGGAAGACTTCAAGAGAGAGATGCTGTAAAATGGTCCTGTTTAAACTCCTGTGTGTTTGAAGAGGTGTGTAAACAGATGGGCAATCAATTTCTCATTTTTTCAATGCAAAGTTTAGTGAAGTCTGTCTGCTATTATTTTGAATTCAACTGTGGCTTTGTGTTTGATGGAAATTAATTATAAAGTTATATAAGAAAA
This sequence comes from Ladigesia roloffi, assembly GCA_037577295.1. NCBI lineage: Eukaryota > Metazoa > Chordata > Actinopteri > Characiformes > Alestidae > Ladigesia > Ladigesia roloffi. The sequence continues at coordinate 8,744 of JBBKCR010045714.1, forward strand.
AATATAATAAATTATGAAGGCCTGGCCAAAACCACTGTAAGCCTTGGCATTACTCGCATCCATAAGTTTATTATGATTATAAAATCAGTAAGAACAAATTTAGGCACTTCCAGTTTAATAAAAGCTCTGGATATCAGATTCTTATAGTTCTTACTGAATAAGAAGCATTTAAAATACACTACACTAACTTTCCTATTATACCACTACTAAACATCTTAATGGAATCAAAAGTCTCATGAACTTGCATTGGACTTCTATGCATGTTTAAATCCAATTCTCCAGACGCTGCATGCGTTTCCACTTGTAATTGCATCAAGATACGAAAAGAAACTGTATGATGATTGTCAATTATTATCGAGGTAAACATAGAATGTTACATCTTGTACATCCTCCCCAAAAAGACCTTGAAGTTTGGTGTGAATACACAAAGCAACAAACTAGTAAGAAAATAATCATAACTGCACATTCTTGTAAAAATATTTATTCTTTCCAGAGATGTAAAATAACATACTTGCTCAATCCAAAGTCTATATGAATCCAACAAAAATGACAACCAATAGCAGAGGCTATGTTTAATAGGTCTCTAGAACACAGTAATTAAATAATATAGGAATAAAAACCTTTACTCAGAGGTATAAAAAATGAAATTTTGAAACTCCACATGACCAGATTCCTTTTAACACAGTTTATTGCTCTAATAACGTCTTTCACTCAATCATTCTGATTCACATACTGCACCTAAAAGGCACTTCGCTGTTTATTTTAGTCAAACTTTAAAGGTATGAGGCTGTTTCATGTGTCATAATTGTGCAAGTAATGGTTTCAGTCAGCTTTTTCAATCTTGGATATGGAGCCCCCCTGCCCTACATGTTCTTCCAGCACTCCTGAACTAATCAGCTCATTAACAAGCTGAAATGGGTGTGTTAGTGCAAGGAAAACACCCAAATGTGCAGGGCAGGGCACCACAAGGACATTGGTGTAAGTAGTGTTTTGCAATATTGATTACATTCCAAGGAACACTTCTCATGTAGAGACACACCAATACTGATATGAATCAAATTATATTGAAATGAATAAAACAAATACAATTTTAACAATAAAAATAGGCACACAACAGCTGTAATGTTACTTTATAAATAAGACTGTAGTGCAGTGGTCTTAAAATCAGGCCTCAGGGTCCCCCTGGTGGGTGGGACTTGGTGTCAATTGCAGCCAAAACCTTGCATTCTCCAGAGGGGGCCCTGAGGACTAGTTTCAAGACCACTGTTATAATGTAACACTCAAAGGACGTTTAAAAGAAGATGAAATGCAATAGACTCAATTTTAGCAGCTCACTAGTCACTAGACTAATCAAACAAATAAAAAAATACTCATCCGCCACTTTAGAACTTTCTAAAACTCCCAGGAATCTAACCATCGGAGTCCAGCCATGGAGGAGGTGGGGTCATGAGCTAACGGCCCCCTCATGCCATAGGATAGGGGGTGGAACAGATAGAAACTGCACAGGGGGAGATGAAACAGGGCTTCAGTTAGACAGGAAAATAATTAACCTTTTCTAAATACAAATGTAGCACATCAACCATCACTGTCTTAATAAAGCCAGCTAATATCCATTTATTTCAGGCAACATTTTCCAGCATCATTCACAGATTATTGAAGAATGGACCAATAGAAACTGTACTAAATGAAATGGGAATTATTTTTATTTTCCATAAAGCTACTGTTTTAGAGACGCACAGTTTTGTTATGACCATGAGGATTAAAGAGCATGTCTGTTCTCACCTAAAAAGGATTCCGATCAGGAGAACAGTCTGACCACCTCTTAAAATACAGGTTGAAACAGCTGGACTAAACAGGATGCCAGCATTCTGTAGAAGTGTGTCCAGAGTCATTCCTTCAAATGGGGAAAAAAGATTTGTAAGTCATCACCAACATTCATTTATACATTCATGAATTTTTATGAATGCTTAATCCGTATTATGGTCATGGGCACCCAGAGTCTATGGCAGAGACTCACTCTGGGCTAGGTGCGCACGCACGCACACTCCCGCGCACACAGAGTCAATTTAGAATCTTTGGACTGTGGGAGAAACCGGAGACCCCAGAGGAAACCCAAACCACAGTGAGGAGAACATGCAAACAACACACACACACACACACACACTCACACACACGCACACACACACACGCACACACACGCACGCACACGCACGCACACGCACGCACACGCACACACACGCACACGCACGCACACGCACGCACG
>JBBKCR010045725.1:0-11005 GCA_037577295.1 Ladigesia roloffi
GTCGGCAGCAAGAAAATGTACCCAAATTAACAATGTTGTTTTTAACAGATTAAGCTCTAAATGTGTGAAAATTGTGTCGACATTGCGCTAAATGTTGAAAAAATGACACCTCTAAATTTGTGGTGCTGCTTTTACAAACGGTGCCCCATACGTGACATGTTATAGGTTAGCCTAAGCATGGACAGAAGAGAGAGGGCGGGTTGAATCACCTATTTTGATCTGCAGGCGCTCTCACAAGAGTAAAGGTTCCCACCAGGACCGGTATTAACATTCATGCACACAACTGGTAGTGTAGTGAGTACTAACGTACTAACATGACTGGAGATTGGCGAGGTTGCAAAACTCAATTTATGAGCAACGTGAATCATCCTACTTCTTGTTTATATGCCCTGGGAAGTGCTCATTTCCTGTGACATGTTTGCATCACATGATTGATGAATGTGACATTTTGTTGAAGATGTTGTAACAGGGGCATCATTCTAGTGAAGCTAATGGAGACATGATGTCGTTGTGGAGCTACTGTGTATGCTGAAGCAATGATAATGTTAGTTAGTCAACTGGTTTAATCTATTTTGGCATACACTGGGGCAGCTGGTGGCCTAATGGTTAGGGTGTTAGCCCTGTCATCAAGAAGTAGGGGGTCCACTTCCTAAGTCTGCTAAGCACCTTTGATATTCCCTTGAGCAAGGTACCGTCCCCTGACTGCCCCCTGCTTCACTTGGTGAATGTGTTGAATACAGATGAAGAGTTTAGTGCTGTTCACACTGTGTGCTGTGGTGTGTTCACATATGACAGAATGGTCAATTTCACTGTACATCTGAATAACATTTTCCCAACTGTACAGAAGATAGCCAAAGGTTACAGTTGTAAGTGAAGATTTGCCACCTAATTAGCTATAAGCTATAAGCTAAAAAGAAAACAAGTTTCATCGTGATGAGTAAAAAAGTCAGGAATTTAAAATGTTTTCCTTCAATAATAATGGTTTATAATAATTTATTTCTTCCTCCTCTCTGTCCCTCACGAGAAAACATTTGTTACTGGGCCTTATATATATTTAAACACGCTGTGTTCTGATTGGCTGGTCTGTATTGTACCTCATTCATAATGCAGTCTGTTAAACACCAGTGTGAAAGTGTAACTTGTTGTTGGCTGAATGGGCAGAGCTAAAAACTGCTTTAGGCATAAAAGAATGTGCTAAGCTGCTGTAGGTTGAATCGTTGGCCATATGAGCATGTGTTAATGGTTGTGAGGTCACAATGGTGATGGGTCAGATTTGGAGCTTATTAGCTAGATCACTCATTTGAAATGGAAATTCAAGGCAACATAAATTATCACTTGAAATATAGGTGGTACAGTAGCAGGCATACAACAAAATCAAAAACTATATATATATATGCAGGGGTGCACATAATATTTTTGGGTTGGTTCTCAGGGGAGAACCTATGGTTTTTGCTTGGTCCGCAAGCATTAAACAGCTGCACAAGTCCATCCACTATATGTTGCGCTGTTTGAATGGACCCCAGATTAATTATTCGAAGAAAATCTGAGCTGAACTCACAGGCACTGGACACATATATATATAAATATATATTTATTTATTTGTTTATTTATTTATTTCATTTATTTATTTGTTTATTTATTTATTTCTGCAATTTAAATGGCTCCATTTTGTCCTCAGCCAAGCACGGGCTTCAGGGGGTTCATCCATATGAGCTGAGATCCGGCCGGAGTGATGGGGGGGTGGGGCCTCCGGCCAAGAGCGAAATGAAACCAGAATGAGTGCCATATTGAGCAGCTTGGCGACAGGCCAGAACCATGATTGGCTAGCAGAGCAAGCGAATACAAATGTGTAGAAACAATATTCATTTCTGTTATCAACCCCCTTCCTGGCATACACATCCAAACAATTTTCAGTCTTTAATATTTGCCAAAATAGTGAATAGTGTCTGTATGTGTGTGTATGTGTGTGTGTGTGTGTGTGTGCGTGTGTGTGTGTGATCAGTGAGGGCCGTGCCATGCTGTTAATCTCTTAAAGGTCACACATAAACTGGAAAGAAGATTTCTTACACAAACACACACAAATACATACATACATGTCCATTCAGCCTCAGTCCTGACCGCACCCTCTGTATACACACACAAACACACACACACACAGACAGTTTACAATGATGAATGGAACATTCCAAAATGGCTTCATATAAAATGTTGTTACATTAAATTTAAGAGTATTCTTTGCCAGTAAATTGACCACTATTTTAGTAACACTCACATAACTTGTACTTCCACTAAAATGCCACAGAAGGTCAAGGGTGATCCACCAATCAGCAACATCAAGCCAAGAGCAGCTCTGTGGTCAGAACGTGACCCTGATGAAGGTCTGGAGGAGTAACACACACACTGAGCATCAACAGATGGGCTGCAGGCTCTCATTGTAAAACCTGCAACAACAGGGGAGATGTTTCCGATAAATTGAGCAAGGAGGAAATGGAATAAAACAGAAATGTATAGGAGCAGAACAAGAGCTGGGATCTAATACTATGAAACAATATCATACATTCAATGAAATAATATAATACATGTGGTGTATATAAGCAAAATTATGTCATAATTGTAATACAATACTGTACCGCTATGATAGATGAATAATACACCAGCAAATTTAATATAAGTAATATAATGATGTACAGGGTAACAATTTACCAATAAAACAACAAAGAATGAAATGCAGTAAAAAAACAACAACAACATAATAATACATCATGTAACAATGATACAACACATGCAATAAATATGTACTGGTGTAGCAGTGAAACAGTGTAACACAGGTATAAATGTGTATAATAAAACAATGCAGGGCATGTAATAAACATGCAATAATGAAACAATGACACAAATATTATGAGCGCAAACTGTAACAAGGAAAAATATAACACGTACGTAAAAAATCAGGTGACAACGTAACAATGAAATATAACAGGTAATAAAAATACAACAATGCAACAAATAAACACATAACACTAAAACATTGGGTTCCTATTATGGCGAGCTCTTGAGAAGATGTGTCTCGCATCGCTCTAATTTAACTACTGTAATTCCTACAAAAATGTTCTTATGGTTTACCAAAAGTCACAACAAAGTGGTTGAGTGGAAATGGTGAAGCTGAAGTTTGCCAATTCAAGTAAAGCAAAAGCAATTTGCCAAATCAATCAAAATTTGCATAGCATCAACGAAAAGATGGCGGAGGAAGCAGCCAGCATAGACAGGGACTAGGAAATTGGATACAAAACAGGCTGCTATAAGTTTGTATCTTGAAAGCAGAACTTTCATCGAGACTTGACGACATTATAGCAGAGAAAGCTTGAAAAAGAAGATAAATGACTGTACAGAACGAGTGCTACAAAGGCAGCTAAGAATATCCAATGGCAAGGATGAGGTGGCTAATTTCCAGACTAAAGTGCGCACACTGGAATCGAAAAACAAAAGCCTAGAAGACAAGCTCTTGGAAGCTAAATCACACTTAAATAACTTGAGGCTAGTAAATCTACTCGAAGGGACAGAAGGAATAGGACCCAGGGCCCTTTTTATAGAAGTTCCTAAAACCCTGCGTGATCCAGAACACTAATAATGAGGTTTCACAACTACACGGACTAGATGAAAGTCATGGCTGATGTATGGGCTGAAAGGGAGAAAAGGTACAAAGACCAATTAGTACAGTTTTACCCGGACCTGGCTGCAGGATTGCATCACTTGAGGAAACAATTCAAACCAGCTCAAAAGAAACTACATAGATTAGGAATCCGACGTGGATTAATTCACTCAGCAATGTTTCTTGTGATTCATAAAAGCCATACCTACATGTTCAAAAATCCTACTGAGGCACAAAAGTTCATTAAAAAAATCCAGAAAAACAGTGGAGAGATAAATGCATCCACAGGGAGTTGGATAAGATAAAATGGCACTACTTGAGTTCTGTAATGTAGAACATATAGAGTTTTATTGTTATTCTATTATTTTTATAGAAATATGGGGCACAAGCTAACATACATTTCTAACGCATTGCGAAAGAGCATTAAAAACAATAAGAAACAGTAGAACGGATTGATTAAGAGACTACATCGAATATATGATACAACTGAATACATAAAATAACCCCATTTCAAGTGAAAAATGTAATAAAGGGTAAATTGGGCAGATACCTCATTATTAGAAAACCTTAATTTAGTGAATGTGTATGGTCCCAATATAGACGATCTGAAATTCTATGTAGACCTGTTTCTTACTCTACCAACATTCGGCTAGCATTGACAGATTCACAGGAATAGACAAATCACAAAAACTATTCACTGCTTCATTCAAGATTTAAGATATATGGAGAAAACTACATCAGAACTGCAGTCAAGAATTCACAGTTGTTTCTATGATAACAGCATGGTCTCAGATCACGCACTATGTTGTTTGGTATACAAGTATGAACGACTCACAAAAGACCCACCTAGGTATTTTCAGCATAAATGGTCATAAGATGAAAAATTTGTAGGAAATATATAGTAAAACAGATAAAATTGTGTTTCAAAATTAACACTACACAAACCCCGGCATGTATGAAGCGGGATGTATTTAAAGCCTTCATCAGAGGACATATTATAAGTCATATAGGTTGTAAATAAAAAAAGCACAGGAGGAGAGAGTACAATTTGAAAATTGAAGATTCTTCAAGAAAGAATTTATAAAGACAATCCAATAATAAATATTAATATTAACCTTAATATCAAATGAGAATACTGTAGCGGATCCCATAGAAATAAAAAACACCTTCAGAGACTATTATAAAAAATTATATGGTATAAATAATGATATTAACAGCATAAATATGAATATATTATTAAATGAATGATCTAAACCTTGTAGCCCAAATGAATATAAAGTGGGCCTGGATTTAGAAATTGGGCATACAATAGATAAATTGAAGTCAGGGAAAAGGGCAGATCCAGAAGGCCTCCCGATTGATTTGTAGAAAACATTTAAAAACGTACTGCTAATGTCAATTTTTGAAATGTTTCTTGAGACATTTGAGAATGGCACTCTTCCAACCTCAGTGATTACAGCTTTAATTATTCTACTGCCAAAGCCAGGCAGACCCCCTAACATGTGAAAATATGAGACAAGTAAGCCTGCTAAACTCGGATCTTAATATATTATGTAAACTATTAGCAATACGATTACAGACAATTTTGCCAAATATTGTCAACAAAGATTGACATTTTTATGAAGGGAAGGTAAGCATTTCATAATATAAGAAGAATACTAAACATTATTCACTTTAACTAAAATAAACTAGATACAGCACTACTATGATTAGATGCTGGAAAGGTCTTTGATAGGGTCGAATGGCCTTACCTCTTCAATATGTTAGAAAGATTTGGTTGTGAATATAACTTCTCTAAATGGGTTCGGGTAATATATAGAAACCCGATGGCAGATATTCTAACAAATAGAAATATTCCAAAGCCAATAAACATTAGTAAATTTGTCGACAGGGCTCCCCTCTTTCGCCCTTGTTGTTTATGCTAGCTATGGAACCGTTTGCAATAGCTATACTGTCACATTCACAGTTCTGCGTAATTTCGGTTGGACAAAAATAACACAGAATCACCTGTTATGCTGATGATGTGATTTTACTTATGTCTAGTCAATCCCGGTCTTAGTACAAATCATTAGATCATTCAGAAATATCTCAGGTTATAAAGTGAATGAAACCAAATATTCTATACTACTATTTAATGCAAAGAAAGGAGAAATTCAACTGCTAACATAATTCAATTCAATCTGGTAGATCAGTTCAAATATTTGGGAGTACAGATTTTGCCCAGGATAGAGTTTAATGCCAACTATGAACCTTTAATGGCAGATGTTCATGATCATGATGCTTGCAGTATCTATAATGGGCCGAGTGAATATTCATTTTGAATATTTCTTTTTTTATTCCAAAATATTCCTCTACCACCACCTTCACCTTGGATTTTAAAAATCAGAGGGCAAGACTTTGTCTGTCTTTACTTTATTTACCTTTTGATCGGGGGGGTTTCAATTGTCCAAACTTGATGTGGTATTATTGGGCTACACAGCTGTGGTCTATTATGATTTACATCTCAATGATTTGCTGCATTTAGCTGAAATGGAACCTTGTGGTCAAAATCTTCCCACATATGTCTACTCAGACATAGTAAAACAGCTTTGTAAACAGGCTAAACATTCAATAGTAAATCCTGTAATAAATATTTGGTATGCAATAAAGAACTACTTTAAAGAATCACAATTAATATCACAATTTATTCCGATAGGGAGCAATCAGTTATTTGCACTGTGTACACATCGTTTTAAATCATAGACATCCAAAGAACTTGATTATGACGTCCCTTGATGAGCTGATGTCTAAATTTGACCTTAAGTGGAAATTTTTTTTTGGACCTTCATCTTAGAAATTATTTTGGAGAAAATCAAAACGATGTACACTCCAGACCTCCATATGCAACTTTAGAAAAAAAGATGCCCGGAAAGACAATTTTTACAAATAAATATTTCAGTGGACGATCGGTAATGTGCAGACACTCATGTTGCATCCATAAATTCATGCCATAAATTAATACAGTACAAATGGTTAATGCAGTCTTATGAGACACCAGTGATATTGAATAGATGTGACCATAATATACCAGACTTATGCACACCGTGTACTGAAGGTAGAGGGACACTGTTTCATTGTATCTGGCTGTGTAGAATAATTAACATGTTCTGGGAAGTGATAAGAGTTATAATTGAAAAGACAGTTTTAAAACCAATTCTACTGGACACTAAACCTTTTCTACTAGGTTTATATCCAGCGGAACGGAACCAAAATAATAATCAATGGGCATTTCTAGACCTCAGCTGGCTAAATGCAAAAATGTATTGAATTATTATGGAAAATAACTCATAAATCAAGTACCACTCTATGGTTGAGACAGATGCTATAAAGTCTACCATTAGAAACTTACATATTACTGATGGTCCAAAACCTCATATGTCCAGAACGGCTAATGTTCTGGACACTCAAAACACGATATATATTCTAAATGAATGAATACTCTGTCATTAAAATTGGTATTTTCAACATTTTTCATTGGTTAATAATTTCAAAAATGTACTGTCCCATGTGGAGACTGACCAATAGCATCGATTTAGGAATAAATCCTTTTTTTTTCACCCAAATATGGGAAAATTTTCAGTATATTATTCAATAGAATTAAAATTTTTAAAAGCAGACGAAGCATGCTGGTGGATGTTCTTTATGTGGTTTTATTTTGTATTGTGTTGTGTTCTAATGGTAATAAGGCAGCAAATCTTTGTTGTATGATATATCAAAGGAATATCTAAGGATGTATATGTTATCGCTGCTCAAAATCTTAAATAAAGATGTTGTGGGGAAGAAAACAAAGAAATATTGTAACGAATGCAATGAAACAAAGTAACATGTAAGAAACATTTAATAATATAATAATTAAATTGTGTATTATTACATATTATTAAAATGTAAAGATGTAACAAATATGTTATGTGCACTTGCACTCATATTTAACCCCTGTAACAACGTGTGTGTTAATTGTTTTCTGAGTGTGTCTGTTAATGTAAAGGCCCAAGACTGAGATAAACGGGAGACTGAGTGACTGAATGGTTCCAGAGTGGAATCCAGAGTGGATGTGGCCCGACCCCATAACTCTGCAACATCTTCACATTTCTGTGATGATAAAGGAGGAGAGGATGGAGTGATGTGTCTCTGCTGAGCATCAGAGCATGATAATCGGGTCATTTATCAGCAGCGCAGAAGGAGACCGGGGCGTCATGAGGAGAACCAGGGTCAGTGGCTTTATTAACCCCAACAGACACACTACAAACCACTTCTGACATTATATAACAGAGTCAACACTCACAGAATGAAAGATATAAATCGATAGATATATGAATAGAAAGATAGATCCATAAATAGAAAGATCCATAAATAGTAAGATCCATAGATAGATAGATTAATTGATTGACTAATTGGTTGATTGGTTAATTGGTCCCTCCCCCTCTTTCACTCTATTTCACGCACACAAGACAGTTCAAGAAAAATATTGGAAATGGGTTTGGCAAAAAAACACATATACACTACCGGTCAAACTTTAAAGCATACCCCAATTTTCCTGTTTTTTTTTATTGAAATTCAAGCAGTTCAATGTTTCTTTGTTCATTCTGCAGAATGTTCTCCCCATGTTGCAGAAGTCCCCACATGTTTGTAACACTTATATGTGCTTTGCTTTGACTATTCTGCCCAGTTCAGCTTAGCATAGCTACATGGGGTTTAAGACTACCATTTCTCTGAGGTAGTTCTGGCAGAGCTTGGATTTATGCTTTGGGTCACTATATTGCTGTAGGACAAGTTAGGCATATAGCAGAGGGAGGCAGTTAGGCATATAGCACAGGTCCTGCATGGTGCTACAGAATTATTTCCCACTTCTGGATAACCTTACCATATATATATATATATATGTGTGTGTGTGTGTGTGTGTGTGTGTGTGTGTGTGTGTGTGTGTGTGCAGGTTCAAATAGATCATTTATAGGTTTTTTTTTTGGGATGAATGTGTCCTGTCAGAGGTGCAGCAGTGTCACATTAGTAGACATGGAATCAGTTGGGAGGTGTTTCCCCCTGAGGACAAATTAACTCTGTCCATTTATCGGTCTACCCATCTATGCATACAGTTTTTAACTGTCTCAACGTTCACATTCTCAGTCCATTCACATTCTCACAGCAAAACAGAATGGACATTTGTAATTTGCACTTGGGTTTTAATCCTTTTGCCCCTTATTTCTCCTAAAGGGGGTTTAGATGAAACAAGTAATGGTTTATAATCATTTATTTTTGATTCGATAAAGAAAAACCTACTTTGAGCAGAATAATTTTCCTCGGGGTATTCATTTAACAACTGCCTATTGACCTCCATTCTATGGGAAGCAGGAAGGCTGGTGGGGTCATTCGAAGTCACAGAACCCTAATAGCCCAACTCTATGACACACCCACTGCTCAAGGAGTGCCATGTACGCATGTGAGCACACACACACACAGACCTACACACACACATACACACACACACACACTGACAGTATAACAGATGGGTTGCAAGCCTCTGCTACTGCAATAATTCATCACCACTGACATCTTCATTTTTTGTCCTCCAGGTAAAGAGCAGCATTTAAAAAAGATGCCTCCTCTTCACCTGCACAGCATCATGGGATTGCAGGCACTGGGTGTCTATCCTTGACCTGTCTAGACCCACTTCTGTTCTCAATCCTCTGTCTCCGGGGTAATCCCTTCTTCCCAAACTGTGCTTCAGATCGCTTTCCTAATGTAAATTTCCATTCAATTTCCTCCTCTGATTAAAGGCCTCCAATGCCAAAGAGTCTAATTATTCAATTAGTGGCCCCTACATGGAGAGATACTCATTAGCATATTCGTGTTCTGCTGTCTGCCACCAGAGATGAGCAAAACAAAACTTTCAGTGTGAAAATTAGGGGCTCCAGAGCGGCTAAACAGTTTATTACAGGCCCACAGTCTTTACAGCAGGGGTCTCCAACACGTTGCTCGTGAGCTCGCAAGCCCTCTCTAAGTAGCTCGTCGAAGGGTTAACGAATCTACATACATTTGAAAACATGACCAGTCATATTTTATTAGTCACTTGGAAAACCAACCTGCATGTATAGCCAACCATATCCGCCCCTTTCTTACACCAAATCATTATTTGCCCATTAGTTACAGAAAAAAAATCTGTAATATTTTACTCGGTACAAATGTCAGTAACGCGCGTTACAATAAATTTTTTACACGGAATGAAGTGATTCCGTAAACTGCTGTTTATTATTACTGAACTGGTCTCTGTCGCCACACTGCAGTAAAACAGAAATAACAGAACAGTAACAGTCCAACTAGCGAGACGCACTCCATATTCTCTAATTCTCGCTCACCCCCTTTTAGCCACACACACACACACACACACACACACACACACACACACACACACACAGAGGAGATAAATGTCAGATGATGGGAGATGGTCAGGGAGATGGTCAGGATCCATGACCGTGGCAGGTCGCTATACAAATAAGAGGCTGAAAACTTATTTTCATGATACAAAAATGAGTAGCTCTCTGCCATTTTCGTTTTGTAAAAGTAGCTCTCAGAGGTAAAAAGGTTGGAGAGCCCTGCTTTACAGCATGAAAATTCAGATATGCAAACATGTCATGATATGCTAATTCAGATACGCAAATGAGCTCTAACAAGCCTGATTGGATACAGGTACACCTGGTTGTAAATGAGTGAAGTAACTGACAATTCGTTGTGTTGCTACTCAGTCTGTTGTCAGAAAGAGTTTATTAATAATCAATTAGGTGCTGTTTCAGGTCATGATGGATTTTGGGAGTTTTTAATGCAAATCCTTCTACATACAGACATCTATATATTTTCGTATACAGTTACTGTCTATTCACTAAATTTAACACAGCAGGGAAATATAAAACATACAATCTGACCTGTGTGCGAAAGTTTGGACACAATTAAGTTTTCTAATTTAAATTGATGTTTAGATAAGTAGATGGGTGTATATGGCAAGCCTTTTTAACATATAATTGTGTGGATGTGTACCAGAGTAGATATGAACATATCTATTCTGGCTATTAAATGCTAAAACAGATTGCCATAGGTGGATGGATGGATGGATGAATGGATAAATAGATAGATAAATAGAGATATAGAGAGATAGATAGATAGATTAATCTGTTTTCTGAGTCCATTTTGATGTTGGGCTAAATGGAGGTTGCTGGAAAGCTCAGTCCTGCCAGTAGCTTTTAAAGATCAGTGAAGGGAAGGTTTTGGAAGGAGTTCTATAGCCCTCTGCTGTGTGTGTTTAACCTCAAACCCTGACACGCCTCCTCT
>JBBKCR010045736.1:0-11005 GCA_037577295.1 Ladigesia roloffi
GTGTGTGTGTGTGTGTGTGTGTGTGTGTGTGTGTGTGTGTGTGTGTGTACTTTAGAATGTAATGTATCAGTTGGTTCTCTGTCTGGACTTTTCTGTGTTCTCTCCATTTGATAAGATTGGACATGGCAGGAATATGATTTTAGAAATCAGAAAATGTGTAGTGCATTAATCTAACATTATAAAGTTTATGATCTGAATAAAATCAACTGAATAATTTGTGTGAAGCTGGACAATCAAGAGCACACCCCTCTTTGTGTTTGTGCTCCTTGTTAATTTTAACATTTCCCTGAAGGTTTGTAATGTGGTTTGCTGCAAATAAAATAAATCAGTGTTGTTTGTAAACAAGTTTATTGGCCACTTGAGTGACAGAAATATTATTAGTAGAGAAAACAGAATATATTATTAATGTACTACTAATAATCTTAATAATTGTCTTTTGCACAGTCTTTTAGATATGCCCATTTACATTTAACTAAATACCAAATAAATACAACTGAACTTAGTTCAATGTAATAACTAAGCATTTAGCCCTAAATCTAAACCAAAGTCTAACAGCTGGAAATCGACTTTTATTGGATAAGCTGAGCTTCAGTCAGTGGCCTAACAACATAGTCATGGGCCCAGATGCGAAAATTCAATGTGCGATCCCGAGGATGTTTTAGCTCTGATACATGCAATACACATGAAGCGTGCCTACAATCCTCTCTGCAAAGAACTAGAAGCACAGAGGTAGTTCATATAGATTTCAATTATAAATACAAAACTACTGTACTACGTGTGTGCTGCTGTAATTTCTGCAGCAAAACGAAACAGCCCGAGATTTCGCATCTTGTGGCTGAAGGTGCTTCAGGGCAGCTATGCGTCTCCGCTCCGCACCATTTTTACTGGAGCTTTCTGCAAACCGCTGCAGATCTGAATAACGCACGTTTTTATTGGATGGTTAAGGGAGTCGAGTCAGGGGTAATGAAGGGCCCCGAGAGATCACGGGCCCATTTGCGATTGCACCTGCTGAACCTGGTATAGTTACGCCACTGGCTTCAGTAGATCATCCATGCAGGACTTAAATATGTCCAAAATACCTGCTTGTTTCCCAGACATCCTTTTGTGTTTAGTAAAACATATTTGTCTCTGGGAGTGACTTTAAAAAACCGTCAAGTTCCCCAGTCTTACTCCATGAACAGTACGTTTAATGATGCAATGGACCTAGAGGACGTCGGTGTTTCTGTGTGGAACTTTCACGATCGACCACGGAGACGCGGGTGAGTTTTTCTTATCGCTCTCTTCTGAAAGGCCAATTTACCAGACACTTTCAGTAAAATAAATAACTAAATGTACACTTGCTTCACTGAAAGTGTGATTCCAGAATCTCTGGTTTGCCCTGAATAAATTACTTCCACTTACTGGATTAGACACAACGCCAGCCAAAATTGAAGGTAAAGTTATGCTTGGCAAAATCATTTTCTGTTTCTTGCGCTCAGTCGAAGTCACACAGTCTGACGCCACTAGGCGGCGCAAGCGTGCTTAAATTTCCCTCGTACCAAAATTCTGTCGTTCTGAATAATTGTTTACTTTTAAAAATATTTTTTTCAAATATAAATAATCATACATGTACCGTAAAATACCTACACTTACTCTTAAAACAGGTAATTAAGCAGACGTGTTCTCTATGTTTTATATTTGCTTTATTCAACCACGTTGGTGAGTTTTATTTTTATTTCTGTATGAGGGAGAGAGATGTATTAGTTAAATAATGTCTTATCACCTTTAAAATGTCTCAACATAGCATTTACTCCATAGTTAATATGGTTCATATATGGAAATTCAGCTGATTTGAGTTCATGGAAAACAAAGCATTTATACATCCACTACCTCAGCCTGCAACGGTTTAACTCGGCCTTTCAAGCTGAAGTTAAAAGGAGTGTTTCAGACTGAACTGCTCTTTGTAACTACTGTTTTACACATTTATCAAAAACGTGACCTTTGCTGCTGCTGAATCCTACAAGACAACCAAACTGCATATCAAGCCTGTGTATATTTACGTATAGATTGTTCACTTGAAAATGAAGTCCCATAGACCCATTATCTATATGCGCTGAGCTCATTAACGTGTCTCGAGGAGTCACGATCTTCTCTAGCCGAACCAGGACAAAACATAAATAATTATGCCATTTATGGCTTATACTTGAATGTATATGAACCAATACTGATTTTATTTTTACAGCTAGAGTTGTAAAGCAACAAAACCCTCAAAGAGCACAGAGGATCCTTAAGGGTTTTTTTGCTTAATGTTTAAACTGACCAGACAGTACTGAAAAGATATTTCACTGTATTTTGTTGTTGTATTAACTTAGCAAACATTGAAAGTCTTCAATACATTTGTAACAACTCTACAAATGTACAGTTTGGTGAGCCAAATCATGATTTCAGTGGCTGTCGTATCTGCCAGATTAATAAACTTGTAAGCCTGTGTGTGACAATATACATTCTTTCGGCTGTTTCCTCTTTACATTCTCAGTTGTAAATGGCAGTTCATGGTTTTGTGGGGGTTTCCACTGAAAAAGTGCCAGACCCTGTCAAACAAGCCCTGTGGAAAGACATACTAAACCTAAGAGCTGAAGTCATTCACCTGAAGCAGGTAAACTGGTGCCTGGCCCACTCAGCGAACACAGTGAGACAGCTGCAGCTGGAGAGGATGCGGCTGGGCAGCATGGTGAGAAGCCAGCTGGAGCAGGCGCAGGTACACAGCCGTCCTCTCTTCCCACACATGCAAGCATGGTTGATATTACACAATAAAATCTATTTTGTTAAAACATACATGTTCCTTAAAGTGCTGGTCTCGTTAGAAATGCATTATTTCCATTTGTACCATGCAGAGACATTATTTGCATGAAAGCTGGTCTTCTTTAAAGTGGCAGAGACTTGTCAATGTGGTTTAGGACATGGTATGACTTTCTGTGAAGTACAAAAATGAACAAAACCCTGGGGCTGAAAAGGAATGATCTTGGCTCTGATTTCTTAGTTTTTTTAATGGTTGCTAGGAAACTGACTGGCATTTTTCTCCTGAGGTTTGTGACCTTGTTTGCAGCGTTCAGCCACATGGGGAAGTCTTTAAAGTAGTTCATATTTAAAGTAAAGTGGCGCCTTATAATTTATTTCTCTGCATTTAACTCATTCACTAACTAAAAAAGCTGTAGCCAGCCCACCACGCAGCACCAGGGTAGCTGTATGTGGAGTGGTGGTACTTTGCCCAAGGGTACCTCAGTGGTAAAAACAATAATAATAAATGTTATTTATATTGCACTTTACATTTTACAAAAACAAATCGTGGTGCCGCAAGCAGTCCTGGGAATCTCACCCATGACCCTCCGACTGCAGAGGCAGTTTCCTAACCACCAAGATACCTGCTGCTCATTTTTCTTTAAAAAAATAGTGCTTTTTCATTTTAACATTTCCTCGGAGGGTTGTATGTGGGATGTTGCAAATTTCATCGGTGTCTATAAACCTGTATATCAGCCTTTTGAGTGACAGAAAAAGAATATTAAGAGAAATAAAATACATTATAAATATGTTTTCAGTGAATACTGCTACTACTATGTTCCTAAAGACCAGTGACAAGCCTGTGCCACCCAAATAAAGTTGCAGAAGGAGCTGCCCAGCATTAGGTGGTTTTAATATAATGAGTGTTAGGTCTGTGACATGCATATGTTTCATTAACTTTGTTTTCTGTGGCAGTTGGCTGAGCGGGCGCAGAGACTAGTCAGACAGAGTTGCTCTCATAGAGATCTAGAGATCCTGAAGCAGAGAGAGCAGAACCAGGCTCTAGTCCATATAGTGCAACAACTGCGCCAACGCTGCAAGGAGAAACAGTGCTGCCAGCTGGACAGCCTCAGTCAGTGCAGGGATTTAACAAAGGACAAACCAGTGAACCACGAGCCAGCATCATGGTGCAGTGAGAAATACGCAGCAAAGTCAAAGCCAAAATGTTATGAGGAAGGATTTGCTGTAAAATCAAACCAAAGAAAAAGTGTGCTGGATGAATTGGGTGATGAACACATGCCTGAATCCAAATTATGTGTTCAGCTCAAAGATGGGAGTCCTAGCCATGAGGTGCACATGGGCTCCCCCACTTCAAGCTTGGAATAACTGGTGCAAACACAGAGGAGGCAGTGAAATTCAGCCAAATATGCAAACTGTTACAAAACAATCTTTTTTGTGTGTGACCATTAGAACACAAGAGCATTGGGCCTGGGGGGTTTTTTTGCCCATATTTTCATCAGTTCATTTATTGAAGATTAAATAAAGACCTTCTTGTCTGTGTTTGTTAGTGGTTTGGCTTTTCATCTGAGGACTAAAACATTACAATTGATGGAAAATGATCAAAAAGCATCAATAACAATTAGGGCTGCACGATACATCGTCTGTTACTCACGACTGTGATGCCTGTCTCTGTAATGCTGATATCAGTGTTTCTGACAGGGCGACCAAGTCAAAGCTAGAGTTACTGGGTGTTCTGATAAATGAATTTTTTTAAATAATTACAAACTGGCTGATTAATTATTCTAAACTAATCGCATTGAGTTTCCTGCATTCAGAGTCTCTGCATGGAGTGGGCCATCATTCTCCTTTCACTCACCAACTCCACTGTGTTCAGAGGGCCTCCTAGAGCAGAGCTGCCCCTCCAGCTCAGCCGGTTCAGTCTCATTCTGTCCCCAGCAGAGATGTAAATTCCTGAGAAGCAGCCCCTGCATTCCGAAAGACCTGAACCTCCACAGCAGTACAGCCTGCTCTGCCCTTCTTGTAAAGAGCATTTGTGTTATGAATCCACTCCAGTTTATTGTTCAAAAAGTACTTGTAGCTCTACACAGCCTCAATGTCCAGACCCAGGATGTTCAGTGGGTGAAGTGGAAGATGTTTGTGACTGTGAAAGTTTACCACCAGATCCTTGGTTTTTCCTGTGTTGATCTGGAGGTAGGCTGACAATTGCAGATTCATCAGAGAAGTTCTGCAGGAAGCAGTATGTGGAGTTGTGGGAGAAGTCTGCAGAGAAACAGAGACAGAACCATTCCCTGTGGGCCTCTGTACTGCTGATGACCCTGTCCGACACACAGCCCTGGGTCCTCACATACTGTGGTTGGTTAATGAGGTAATTAAGGATTCTCATTGTGAGGTGATGATTCACTCCTCTGTTCTCCAGCTAGTCCCTCAGGATTGTGGGAAGGATTTTGTTGAAGGCACTGGAGAAATCAAACAATACGATTCTCACAGTGCTCGCAGCAGTCTCCAGGTAAGAGAGGGAACTATGTAGGACGTGAATGATGGCATCACCCACTCCAGTGCCGGGCTGGTAGGCAAAATTAAGTTAGTCCAGTGACCAGCTCATCAGGGGCCGAAGCTGAGCAAGGACCTGCCTACCAGCCCGGGGTCTTTATCAGGTGGGATGTAGCTGTTGAGGTCCTTGGGATGTGGGGTCTTAGGTACTGGTACCACGTAAGAGTTTTACCAAATCTGTGCTCCCCTTCCCAGCTTCAGGCTCAAGTTGAAAGTGATCTCGATCAATACACATAGTTTACTGGCAACGTTTAAACTGATGCCACCTGGGCATGCTGCCTTCCTTGCTTTGATCCTCATTTTGATCCTCCTAACCTGAATGGGTGAAAGAGATAGGCTGGAGCTGTGTGCTGGATGACGTGGTTTGCACTGTGAAATGTAGAGCAGGTGTGTAGTGTCTGAGGTGGAACAGAAATGGGGTTGGGGTTGTCTGAGGCAGATGATGGGGACTGAATCAGTGAGGGTAGTTTGGCGGGAGGCATTTTGTTTGTATACCAAAAGAAAATTCAGTATTGTTCAGTTATACAGGGCCATTTTCCAACCATGGAATTAAACACATTTGCACATTTGGCATCAATGTGCAGAGTCATGCAACTGAAGAATAATTAAAATTGCATATTGTGTGGGCTTTGTGACATCACAAAAACTGTGGGTAGAAATCAGGCTGTTTTTGTAGCGGATGTGGATGTGGGAGCGCAGCAATATTTACAAGTTTTAGGCCTTTTTAACATGAAAAGTGATGATATGGATGCTTTAATAAACAAAGGCATCATACTCGCTACAGTATTATTGCAATAATTTTTTTTGTTCATGTTGTGCAACCTTAGTAAAAATCTTATTTTCCAAAGATGTTTGATGGATGTGGCTGTGTGATACTGAATTTTTAAATGTTGTTTATTTAAAATTACAATCAATCCAAAAAATGTACCTTTGACTGAGTTGGCATATTTTTTACAATGTAGAAAATGAGTTATGTCTGATATTCAAATACCAGTCAGCAACTTTAAGTTGGAAAGAACAAGATTCCAGAAAATGTGGAGAAGGAAAGGAAGAAGCAGATAGATTAGATGCATAAGATCCCGTCTATACAATGTACATCATAAAAGTATTTACAACATAGAGTTTCAATGTTAACTAGGTAAGGAACAGTTGCTAGTTTAAAGACTAGTAAGTGGTATGAAACTCAGTGAAAACATACAGTTTCAAATTGTAGTAGTTCTGAAAAGAAAATAATGATTACAAAGTCTTCTTAAACAGAGGCCTTCTATTCAGGACAGAGTAGTGCTAAATATGAATTTTAATGTATATTAACTTACAAACATTTATTTTTCACTAACCTTCCTTAGTATCAAAATACGATTAATTTTGGTCACTGATATCAGGATGAATTTTTAAAAATATACTTTTTTTTTGGTTTCACCCTCTGTTGTGTGTCTCAAAAGGGAATTTTCTAAATTTCTGTACAATCAAATCACTCAAATTTATACACAATCTGTAATGATAGCTTTTTGTAAAAAAAATTATTTAAAAAAACAGCTCCACGTAGCTCTAAATCTCAGGCAGAGATGGTAACAAAGGATGTGGCTGTACTGAAAATATTCATTTGAAGTCTGAATGTACATTTCGGAACAAAACCTTTTCTACACTGTGCTGCTTCTCAGCACTGTGCAGCTTGGAGTGGACAGCCAGGGAGGTTTTTGAAAAAAAACGGAGGCCACAAACATTACACATGAACTTACACCTAGGACCGTAGGAATCTGTCTGGGATTTCTTCCTGTGCATCATTTTGTGTCTTCCAAATGCGCTCGGATCAGCGAATGACCTCGGGCAGAGGGTACAGGCATAGGGTCTTGCTCCTGAGTGGACGTTGTAGTGGATATCGAGGTTGAATTTCTTGGCGAATCTCTTACCACACTGAGTGCACGTGAACGGCTTCTCTCCAGTATGCAATCTCAAGTGAGAGATAAAAGATCTTTTTGTTGTAAGAGTTTTCCCACAAATATTGCAAATAAATGTTGTCCCTGTCTGTTTTTCTGGCGTTAAAGGCATTAAACCTCGTTCCGAAAAATCGGGTGTCACATTTGGGACCGCCATCGATAAACTAAAATCTTTGTCCATATTGAAAGGCACCCTGCAGTCGGAATTTGTAGACTCGGAATGACACTCTCGAAGCAGATTTGCAGAATTCAGCTGGAGATCAGGTGTCAGTAAGCGGTAGATGTCAAACTCCTCCTCCTCCTCCTCCTCCTCCTCCTCTCTTTTAGGCTTTGGAATATGCTGAGGGCTCTCCGTATCACTTTCTTCGTCCAGCACTATGGGTTCTGAATGCCTGTCTTCACAGTCTGCACGGACATGCAGACTGCATTCTGACTTCTGGAGACTAGGTAGAGCGTGCCCAGATTCAGCTTTGGGTTCATAAAGTTGCTGGTTCACATCCATGTCTGGACTAACAGGCGTATAAACTACATTCCCAGATAACACTGTGGAAGGAAAAAAAAACAAAGAAAGGCATTTCAGTAATGAAAGAAAGGCAAGCGCTGGAAATTAACAACAACTAATCAGAAATGGTTGTTTTAAACAAATAGGAGCTTCTGCCTAGCATAACAAGACGTAAACAAAGCAATTCAGAGTGATTGTATATCTATCCTCCATCCTAGAGAAACAAAGTTGTGAGACTACAAAGCTGTGGTGATGGGAACCAGATGTCAGGATCCTGTAAAAGCTCTCACAGAAAGGTTATTATGAAAAATTTATGAATGTATAGAGAAACTATTTTAGTATAGCTGTAAAGTAATATATTGGTTTTCAAATGGCGCATGCAAGGTGTTGTTAGGCAAAATGTGTCACTATTTTTTAAGAAGCACTCCCTACAATAACTCATGTGTGGATTCAGTAGTCACTTTAGACAGTAAATACAATGGCTATACTTACATTCTAGCCATGATCTTTTGTTCCATTTAACACTTAATGCTGTAAAGTAATCTTACCATCCAGATTCTCCTGTGTTTCACTAATGGATCTGTCCATCGCTTCTGCTTTTGCCCCTTCTACTCCAGGGTTCCACTTTTGCAGCACAACACACTAGGTGGATATATAGATAAATAACTGTCATACTTATTGTTTCGTGTCATTTGTCTCTCTAATATCTTTTTTAAGGGAACAAACATCACTGCATTCTAATGCAAGTCTAAAATTACCTGCTACCTTCTAATGTGTCTTACGCTCCACATACTCCCACCAATCAGTCGTTGACCATTCTAAGAATTAAACATGAACAACTGGTGCTATTGGTCTTTTTTATTGATTTTCAGACGCTGTTACTAGCTGTAAATATGTGGACAAAAGAAAAGAAAAAAAAACTAATATAGGTCAAACCATTTTTTTTACTTCCCCCACCCCCCAAAAAAGATTGTACTGTGCTAAAAATGTTCCATTAACCTCTTCCAGCTTAAATTAAGCTATAATCTGTTACTTGTGTTTTGGGATAAAAAATGGCAGTATGGCTGTCATATTTATATTTTATTTAATTGAATTATCTTCCACTTACCCACTGTCCTCCTTTGGATGTGGCAGATTCAGTCCCTGAGTTTTCTACCATTGTCTTAGAATCTGCAGAAAATCAAATAAGAAGCAACGGTCATGTTTTAAAGTTCTTAATTATTTCTCCGGCATTAGATACAGGCATTTTTCTCCTGGTTTCAGGCAGCATGACATTTGAGGCGAATGACCATAAAGACATTTTTCATTTACCTTTTTTTTTTTTTTTTTTTTTTTTTTTTACAATCTTTACCATATATTATGGAAATGACTCAAAAATAGCAACACGCTCTAGTCTTCTCTACACTCCTAAGAGACACTATAGCTGGATGATAGGTTCTAGATCATAAACAACACTCCAGCCCATCCCAAGGTGCTGAGTAGAGTTCCATCACCCCAGAGAAAATGACTCCTTCACCCTGGGAGGCTTTATAATCCCTCTAGTTGACAGCATTGAGCCAGGTAGCCCTAGTGTATCTCCATCAGTCATTTCTATGGGCAAACCTCTTCTGTGATGAAAATACACGCTGTGTGTTTAAAGCTGAACATCGGCATCAGCAATAGCTTCGTTACACCAATAGGGACTTTAATGACACTGTATTATAATAAAGAGAATTTAACATGGAGTCGGTTCCCATTTGCAGCTGTAACAGTTTCCACACTTCTTGGAAGGCTTTCCAGAAGATTTTGGAGTTTCTGTGAGGAATTTGTGCCCAGTCTTTTTGTAGAGCATTTATGAGGTTAAGTGCTGATGTTGGATGAGGCCTGGCTTGCAATCTCAGTTCCAGGTCTCCCCAAAGATGTTGGATGAGGTAGTGTTCAGGGCTCTGTTTGGCTCAGTTAAGT
The DNA here is from genome assembly GCA_037577295.1 of Ladigesia roloffi. NCBI lineage: Eukaryota > Metazoa > Chordata > Actinopteri > Characiformes > Alestidae > Ladigesia > Ladigesia roloffi. Next base: position 9,712 of record JBBKCR010045736.1, read on the forward strand.
TCTTCCAAATCAAACTCATACAATCATGATTTTATGCTTACTTTGGGGCAGTCACACTGGAAAACTACTCCAAAATGTGCCCACAAAGTGACCAAAATATTTTAGTATGTTTAAGCCTTCAGATTATACTGGATGAAAGGGACCACATGAATTCAAGAATTAAGAGGTGTCCCAATACTTTTGTCCATATCCTAATGCACTATTTAGAAAGGGTTGCCTTCTTCAAATAAATATCGTGGATGCCATAGTTGATGTGTCCGAAAGGTAAAACACTGAACTTGCCTCTATCTACAAATGTTGGTGGTGAGGGTCTACCATCTTACCACGTTTCAGTTCTCTGCCAGGGTCGACCTCCTCAATCCTCCAGCTGCTCTTCTCAGTCTCGATCTCGGCAGGAGGTTTCTGCAGCTCCATACGATGTAGCTTCTGCCTTAAAAACTCGTTCTCCTTGTGGCTTTTCCTGATCTCAATCTGCAGAGTGTGGACCCAGCTGTCTGCCAGGGCACAGATGTCTGACACTGCTGTTTTCATCAACACGTCCAGAATGGCCGTGAGCTGGACATGGAAATGAGACTCCACCATGTTTCTGCACTTCACTGTAACTCCCCAGAAATGACACCGAGTCACAATTCACATTTGTTCAACTGTTATCTCTGGAGCGTTATTTTATCCACCATTCGATATCTGAGTCTCTCACTCGACAACACTGAAGAAAAGGGCGCTCCAGTAAGCTTGCGCATGCTCGTACATAAGGTCCCTAACTAGTGCATAGAACCAGGGTCAATCCAATAAAGCGTTAATGTAACAGAACGATGACCCCTGCAGGACCTTCACTTTTATTTTGACAGGTTTTGGGAAAAGTTGACAATCCTGACATACGATTTGTTGCAGGTATACAAGATCACATGATTATTAACAAAGTCGGCAACAAAGAACACAGGGATGTCTGTTTGAGGGAAAACGTCTGTTTACTGCATGGATCACACAACCCACCGCTTGTTTAACAATTAGACGGATATAAGAGGTTAGCACAGTTTTTTTTATCTCTATACTACAATTACAGTGTGTTGGGTAACATTTGGAACATGGCCTCTCTGTTCTTCCCCACTGGACTCTTTTACTGATCAGGGACCGTTTTCACCATCTACTGGTCAAACGGAGGAACAGCACACAGTCCTGTCCTGGATGCTCATTTTGTAATGCAGGATTTCTGTAAAATATTAGGGATGAGCCGGATACTCGGCTGAAACGAGTATCCGGTACGGATACAGCACTTTTGACGAGTACGAGTATG
>JBBKCR010045767.1:0-11003 GCA_037577295.1 Ladigesia roloffi
ATAGAAAGTTTTTCTTGTTCCCAAATACCCAAATTGTAAAAGTATTTGTTCGAAATATGTATTCGTAAAAAAACACGTTATTTGGGCCTTTCCGAATATCGTTTTGGGTTCACCCCTATAATCCTGACTGGGGATCTGAATCTGTGGAGATAGTGGGGTCCCATAGACGCATTATTTGTTTTTTGGTAAAACGCTGTAATTGTTTTTTGCTTTCTCGTGGCTTCATCCTGCAAGTTCTGCAGCTGTTAAAGTCAGTCAGTTGGATATTGGTCACTATGGTTACCACTACAATTATGACAGACACCAATGAGGCAGCTAGGTCTCAGGGCCCAGAACAATAATAAAGACATGCTGCTAGGAGCTGTTTGCTGGAAGAGAACGGTAAACAGAGTGGCATGTTCAGGGTTGAGTTAAAATGTGCAAAATAAAACATTTTAGATCCTAAACCAGCAGTATGAGTTATACATCACTACATCATCTGTGCTTCAGGGGGTCGAGGTCTAAATTCAATCGATATTTCAGGCATTTAAGTGGCACCGAAATTCGCGTTCTGTTTCAGTCCGGTACATACCAATTCTATTGGCACCGGTTTTCAGTACCCAACCCTAACTCTGAAACAGGCAATAATAATCATTAATATTAGCACCAAAAGACACATTCAGCAGACGATGCTAAAAAGTGCTCACTGCTAAACTATGGAAACCTCAATTAGCAGCAAACAAATTCAATAACAAAGTGAAGCACTCCACTTACCCTAAAAAGATATCAAGTGGTGGTATGAGAGCTAAGGGCTGGCACCTGCAGCCACTAGGTGTCTCCAATATTCACTGGTGATGGAAACTACTTTTCTAAAGTCTTGATTATTCTGCTTTACAGATTTAACCACGAACATTTTTGCTTTATTACAATTATAAAAAAATCTCTTAAGATCTATATAATTGTAATACAATATAATTGTAAGACCATCTTAAGATATTTTTTTTTTTTAAATGTACTTAAAAGTGTGTCAATATAAGGTGGGATTCATTTCCAAAATCCATGGCTTGAAGATTTGCTTTTCGAATGAGAATTGCACGTTATGTATTCTGAAATGTTTCTTAAGCAATTTCTATAAGGTTTTTTTATTCTGATTCTGAAATCATGAGGTTAACACCATCATCCTGTTCTACACTCCCTATTATATCTCACATAATGACAACTCTTGAAGGCTGTTTGCTAGTGGCACTTTTGAATGTTAACCTATTAACAGTTTCAAGCAACACAAAATTTTATGCAACAAAATCATGTGTATATTGAAACATTTAAATTGAAACAATTTTATGGCCAAAATTGTTAAACATGTCAAATGGCTGCTGAGCTGGTCTCAGTTCAGTGCTATGAAAATGGTTCTTGTGAGAAAAACAGTACAGAAAAACCTCTCCCACGTCAATACTGTCAAACTCTGTAGGATCAGTCCAGTTCCTCAAATGCACAGTTGTGTTTTATGTCAGGAGAGAAACTTCTCTTCTTTTCACAAAGCTCCTTTTGTCCATCTTTAAGAGCATTACTGATGATGAATGTCAATTCTTTAAGGTCTCAGACAACAATATGTTACAGATCTATCACTGTCAGGTAGTTATTTAATTTTAAAGACAGACGAATGCAATATAAAAGATGTATCCTGATCAAACTGGAAAAACTTACATGGAGGCGCATTGTACAAAACTTTTAATACAATGAACCTCATTCCCAGTGTAAAGGAATATTAAATTGTCCACTATATTATAAATACTTATTTGAAAACAAAAATATAACAACGGCAAAATGTATGTTAGTAATTAATCTGAAAAAACGTTAATGGTGATCAGACAGTTTACATATTAGTTATATTAACTTAAAGCATCAGAATCGGCATTGGTATCGGCCAATAACCTAGACAAAAAAACGGTACTTGGTATCTGTGGCAAAAATTTCTGATCGAAGCATCCCTAGAAAGTATGAAGTAATCTATAATAGTGTACGGTAAACTCCCGCTTATATGTGGTTCACTAGTCTTGACTACAGTCTCTCTGCATTCATTTTTTTGCTTTTGTAATGTCCGAGCCTCATCCAGCCCCCCGCTCCTTGTGCTGGTTGTTAATGTTTGGGGGACGGTTAGCAAGACAATCAGGCACATGAATGGAATTAGTCTGCCCCAAACATAAACAACCCAGCATAAGTCATGTGGTGCAGTAGGAGGCCAGGATGTCACATCTGTATTGTGGCAATATATATTTTTTGATGCGATTTAGTACTAAATTTTTAAGAAAAAAATAACGGACTAATTTTGTTACACAAATATTAATGTAAATTAAGTTAGATATCCATAAAATTTGTATTTTTTTGCACGGTCTAGAGAACATAAAGAAAGCGTATCTTGGGAAGGTGTAATGCTGCTGTACTCATAGGCAGGAGGTTTGAAAGTTTTTTTCTGCTGATTGGCTGCTGCCCTGTGACGGAACACACAGTGAACTATCTTGAGTGTTTCTTTGAGTGTTCTGGTGTTTTTCGTTTTGTTCTTCTTAAAGCCGTGTATTTTTAATAATGAAACCTGAATTCATGCATTACTGTTTTTACCCTGCTTATACCAAAGAAAATGATAGTGTAAACCAAAGAAAACACCTGTGCATGAATTACAGCACAGCCTGCACTGAGATAACATTTTAAATGTGAAGAAAAATGTATTATGCGGAGTTTACAATTTAATTATAAAGTGTTCTGGAAGCATATTTCTGTGCATTTTTAGCGTTTACACAACAGAAAATTTTCTTTAGCCACATCACATATTTGGATTTATTTAATATATGCGGGCGCTCTTGAAATGTAGTGCATGAAACTTATTTGTTTTGAATTTAGATGGAATAAACTGAACCTTACGCGGTGCCAGATCAGTAGGTTAATTAATTAGGATTGCTTTGGACCACAACCAAAGTAACAGGGCAGCATATTTTAAGCACATGCTGGCTTGTGCAGATCCAAACCCCTTCAGTCATCATTCGTACGAACCTCAATTATCGAATGAACCTGCTCGCTGCATTCCATCAAAGGGTGACAACAGAAAAGTGCTTTGTGAGTGTCCTAAATTGATTCCGTCAGATCCAAAATTTGCTGCATTTAGCTCCTCACTTGTGGTGGACAATAAAAACACATAAAAATAAGCAAAAATAAGCAAATAATAATAATATGTCTGTAAAAAGAACAGGGACTCTTTCTAGAGATCTTTACATTTTAGAAACAAATAAAACATACAACACACCATTAGTTTTTTTATTATACAGCTGAGCTATTACTTTTTTCCACGCAATATATAAACATTAATTGCGAGCTGAAAACTGCATGTAGCCACATGACAGATATATGTTGAAATGACCAATCACAATATACTGTACAATATACTGTAAGGAGTCAGTCTCAACTCAAACACTTGTTAAAACTACTCTCATATTTTACAAGACCATGATGAGTAAGGGTGCATGTGTATTCGTCTTGAACTATTTTGGTATGGATGTCAAAGTTAGGCACAAGCAGTCGTACTGAGAATAGCTACTTGGCAGTGTATGTGTGAAGACTGATAAACAAAATGCAGAACGATGAGTGAGGTCCACCCTCAAGCTGTGAGCTGTTAGCAAGTTAGACACTTGCCATACTTTCTGTTCTTCCTTGTTAGCAAGCACGTTTTTCTTTCTTTGTCATGGTTGACCTCAAGCCGAAGTGGAACAAAGTGTATGTGTGTGTGTTTGTGTGTGTGTGTGTGTTTTGTTTAGGGGGGGGGGGTCTCTTTTTTAAAATCTGCCCATAGCTTTAGTTACTTTATGAGTCTGCTGTGTGTTTTGTCCCTCTCCGCTTTTTGTCCTTTTTTCCTGGCTCCATACCCATGGCATCATAGACTATCTCTCCAACACACATTTTAAAGGGGACTCAACCGTCTACTACCTCTATCCCCATATATTACAGAGGGGTCATGACCACAAAAAAGGATTTTTAACAAATATTCGACCCCATGGAACCACGGCCGTATTTCCAATACTGTAGTAGAAGTATCTACTAGCAATAAAACTTTGGATGGACAGTGATGTGATTGTGTCAGCAATTCACCCCTAATGATAAATGTAATCTCAGTACTAACCAACTACACAAGCTTCAGTGCTTCAAATCTGAAGTGGCATTCAACACTTATATTACTTTTTCAACAACAAAATCTGGTGCAACATGTCAGAATATGTGCTTCACTTGCAACCTTTTCTGTGTCTGTGCAAGGCATAAAGGAATTGTCAAAATGACGAAGGGTACTCACTTTGTTTGCTTTTATCTGTTATGCACCTAGTTGTTGAGAAGTTTTATAACAAGCTGTAACATAATTGTTACATGACAAATAACATGCACTTAGCAAATGCCTTGAATTTTTCACTATCATGGCCTACGTAGTAACATCAAATTCTCTGTTTTAATCTATTCTTTTTAATATTACTTTTACACTTGTTTAGGGATGTTTTGGTGAAAACAAATTCCACCTACCCCAGATGTAGTCTAAGAGCGAAGACATGTTTGGCATATGTAGGCAAACATCACCTCAGGGGCAGGACTGCTAATCTAAAATCGTTTTAGAGGATTCTCCATCCCCGGTGTTTTAAATTGCTCAAAGTAAGTCATATTGTGTCCTAAACCCCAAGGACAAGTATGCACCACCTTTGGGGACATTTGGAGATGTATTCATATATATGACTGAGGTGAATATTAACTTCTAATGTTTCTTAACAATATTAGCCTAGTAGTACCAGTGCTAAAATAAAGAAGCAACATTTTGGACTTAACATGTATTGACAGATTGGGGTAACTGGAATGTTTTTTTAAACTAGAACACACAAGATTACTGTTTCTCCTTAAGCATTTTAAACATTTCAAGACTTAAGCATCAGTATTATGCATAATATCCCCGCAGTTAAAACACTTTACGAGATCCAGTGGGTCACCTGGTTCATAACTTCAGCCAGATTTGCAATTAGAAATCGACTTCCAGCTCATCATCCTAATCCCAAGCTCTGGCATTACAAGCCTCTTGACTAAGCATTCCAAAGACTCCCATTTAGCCAATAAGCAACAACTTCTACATCGCTTAAGACAAGAAGAAGGGGATTACCAAACAGCGGAAATTCCAATTCATACCATTCTATTAGAAACAAGGCAAGCGTTGCACTTAAACTATTACACAGAATGATGTGTCGGTGCTTGACGGAGGGCATGTTCATGCCAAACAAGAAACAAGTACATGTGGAGACTTATCTTTCTGTCACAACAATAAAAACTACAGACTACAGTGAAAAAACAAAACAAAAAAACAGGTAATCCTGTCGAAGCAAACTGGCCAATCGCCACAGTGAGGTGAACAAGGTCTAATTTTATACTTTAAATCCTTTCCGTCAGTCAATGTTCTTCAGTCAACTACATTTTTAGCCCTACTTCCTCGCTCTATTTCTCATTAGTCTTGCTATTTTCTGGTTTTCCAAACCTGAATGGCTTGCACTCACCGTGGGCACATACTCGGATGGGAATTTGTTGGTTGTGTAGGAGATCAGTAAGCAGGTCTTGCCCACAGCCCCGTCTCCCACTACCACACACTTTATGGTCTGCATCTGGAGAAACAGAGAGCATGAGTGAGAGTCGGAATGTCTTATGACGGAAAGGGGACAGATGACCCAAACTCCAAGTGATCATTTTACTCCATTCAATATCAGATGGAATGTGATGCACAAGCGTATACAATGGGTAGTAAGATGGTCTAAACAGATGTGACAGTGTCATGTAGTGTTTTCTAAACCCTGTGACCAGTCAGGTTGTTAGACCAACACATACCTCAGAAATCCAAACCAAAAGCGTCGCTAGGGCTGAGCAAATTGCTGTCACTATGTTGTTTACAGTAGAAACACTGCAGATCTCATGACTAACAGCAATGACATTGACACATCCAGGTGACTGTGATATATTTCTCCTTTTATTTAACATGATCACACTATATGAGCAAAAGTATTGGGACACAGTTTCGGCCTTGTCTATTCCAGCATAATTGTGCCACAGTGCACAAAACAAGGTACATAAAGACATGGTTGTAAGAGTTTAGTATGTAAAATCTCTACTGGCCCACAAAGAGATCCTGACCTCAATCTCATCCAACATTTTTGGGATGAATTGTAACTGAGATTGAGACAAAGGCATTCTCATCATAAATGCTTTCCAGAATGAATGGGCACAAATTCCCACAGACACATTCCAAAATATTGTGAAAAGTCTTCCAATAAGAGTGGAGGCCTGTTATAGCTGTAAAGGGGAGTGGGGGCAAACTCCATATTAATGTTTATGTATTTGAATGCAACGTCAATAATGGCATTGCAAGGTGTCCCAATACTTTTGTCCATATACAGTAAATTCGACAGCTTTCGCTTCCACCTAACTTTTGTCGTTTGAATAACCTACATAGGCTATTTAGAGAGCAAGGCACATTTACAGTCAGTATCTATCTTCGATACATTTCACGAAACACAAAATACAGTCGTTTTACATTTGAAAAATCGATTTCCAAGGTAAAGCCTATTAAATGGTATTCCAGATTGACACGAAAACCTGTTCTGCTCTTCCGCATCGTATGCATAACTAGCTTTTTCAGTCAGTGTTTCAAGAACAGTTGATGAAAAAGCACGAACTTTTTTCAGGTTAATCATTTGTTTTTATTTCACTATTCATAACACCTTAGTTACAACATAAATGTATTTAATAGAGAGGCGCTTAATAGTTCAATATACTCTCATCAACTCATTCCCTCCCAAACTAAGTTTCGGATGTAAACATAAAGTTACACGGAGGCATTTTCATTCTTAAAAATCCATAAGTTTCAAACTAAAACTAGAAATTCATGAGAAAAGCAGAAAATATTGGACGGATGTCTCATTTCCTGAGTGTGTCTTAGTTAGCCATGTCAGTCTGAGTCCTAGCAAAGTCCCTGCTAGCTCACTATATGAAGAAAACTGATTATACGTTAAGTTTACATATGTTTAAAGTTTTTCCTCACTAAGTGTTCGATTTTGTCTCTTTGTAGCGTTTCAAATCCTTAACCTATTAGTTATTTTAACTCATGTAACTCTTGCTGCGTTCAAAGTAGTCAGGATTAGCCGGTTAGCCGGTTAGCTTGGATGAAAAAGAAAAACAAGTCAGATAAAATTGATTTTTTTGTTCAAAATAATGAATAAAAACCTCAACCCGAGAAAAAACTGCCGTACAGCAATACCGATAATTTGTTGTCGTCTAATAAAGTAACAAAGAGGCGTTGTAATCCAAGAGAAATTCCACAATCAGTGCCACTCACCTCTCAGTCTCTGAGCTGTTTCTGGTTCAGATGGAGAGTCCGGGCGCGGCTGTGGAGAGACGAGTTTTGCTAATGGGCGTGAATGTATAAAACTCTAACCCATTCAATTATTGCATAAAATAAACAAGTCACACCAAAGTTTTAGACAGTTCATAATCAGTATTGTTTAAATCACTTAATATATATATTTAAAAACCATAAATATCGAAACAAATACATCAATTGACAAAAGTATTGGGACGTCTGACCATTCCACTAACAAGGACTTTGACATTGAATTCTTTGATATGGAGTTTGCTGGTCCCACTTTTGCAGGTATAATAACTTATTTACTTCTCTTGGGAAGCTTTCAGGTTTTTTTGGGGAGTGTTTCTGGTAATGGACTACATCTCTAAATGATAGAACTCAGATGGCCTCTTTTTTAGCTTCCAGACATGTGGACAGAGTTTTGGGAATAACCTTTTTATTCCAGCATGACTGTGAGCCAGAGCAAAAAAGAATCTCCATAAAAACATGGCTAAATTAGTTCAGTATAGAAGAACTTGACTGGGTCACACAGAGTCCTGACCTCAACCCAATTCAACACATTTGGGGTTAAATGGAATGCAGTTTGTGAGCCAGGCATTCTCATCCAACGTCTGTGCAAAACTCTCTACAGCATGAAAGTGCACAAATGACATAGCTGCAAAGGGGTGGGGTTGGGATTTAGGGGGGCAACTCCACATATTAAAGTCTATGTATTTGAATGACATGATATTAATGTCCCTGTTGGTGTAATTGCCAGGTGTTCCACTACTTTTTTTCTATTTATTCACACTACTTAACCAGAAATGGCTATTATTGTTATGTGTTATGATTTCCCACGGACTTTTAATGTGAGGCAAATCAGGTTTTTGATGTGACACCTACACAGCCATCATTTTTGTAATCATGTGGATTCTCTACTGCGGCATAAACTTCTGAAACTGGTGCATGAGGCAAATACTGAGACATTTTGGCTCAATTACTTACTGCTGTTTGATAAAACTAATTTGCTAAATATTTTACATTGAATTTCCACAGACGATTAAATAATAATAAAAAAAATCCATATTCATAATTGCTGTAGGTGACCTGGTATGTTGGGGTAAGCAATTAATAAAATAAATCCTTGGCTCTTTCCTTCTTAACTATTTTTCCTTACTTGTGTATTAACCTCTGATCTTTTTTTTTGTTGACATGGTGTGTTAAGGTGTGTAAGTAACTTAGCTGACAGTTCATCTAAGTATAGTTTTACAGGTATGAAGAACAGATGTAGAATACTGGAGCACTTATGTATGTAGATCTTGATAAGAGCGTCTGCTAAATTCTGTAAACGTAACATTTATTATCTTGGACGAACATGGAATTCACTCAATTGGCAGTTAAAACACTAAGATTTAAATATTTGCTCCAGATACATTATCTGGCTCAACAACTACAGCTGTTAGTATCTGGTCTTTGGTAGATTGCTACAGCTACAGGCTACACACAGTATCAAAGAGGTTAAACTGTGATAAATAACATTAGTGATAACTGCATATTGTTTAAAGTATGAATATTGCCATAATCCTTGTCTTTTTTGACACAGACTATGAAATAAATGGCTAATTATATCTAATATAGTGTTAATAACAGTATTATTAAATAGAGACTATTTAATTTCACATTTTTTTTGGTAGAGGATCAAGATATCATAAAACAATAATGACAAACACAAACAGACAGTGGGCACAGCTATAACCTTTGTATAGTGAACAAGGACCTCCAAACCTGTCAAAACAGCTCTATGTTCTATGCCCTTGCCCTCTTTCTCTCTTTAACTCTTCACTTACAGTTCCTACTCTTTCTTCTCTCTTTTTGCATCTGTTCCCTAAATAGCTTAGTATGTACACTATGAGGACAAACAGCAATAGGGACCAACAGGGACATTAATGACATTGCACCTTTCTTGGAAGACTTGCCACATGAATTTTGAGTGTCTCTGTGGGAATTTGTGCCCATTTTTAGTTTAAATGTTGACCATACTGCACATTTATTTGTTAGCAAAGAATACTGAGTGTATGCTTAATAAATATAAAGCGAGAAACAGGCAAATATAGAAAATCTCAGTGACCGGTAGTGTACTAGCAACTCATGAATGTGTCTCATACCTGAGGAACTCCATGCACAATTGTCTTTGCTCCTCTGACCATAAGCTGTAGTCCTCAGATGTTCGTGGAGGTGTTTTTTCCTTCTGTACCCAGGCAATGTCTGAAACAAACAATTGTCTTCAATTCAAGGCACTAGCACAACGAAACACAGTGTTTTTTAAAATGTGCTTAAATATTTAGGAGGCTCTGTCATCAAGGGTAATAAAAACACTATAGTCAGGACTCCACACAATACCACCTGGGGGTGAAAACTATCAGACTAAGCCAACCTCTGCTTTTCAGTTTTCATCTTTTCAACCAGCCACTAATGCAATCCTACTGAGACCCTCTCAAGGCTTTCAGACATGAACATACGCTTTGGATCAGTGCTATGCTTAAGGTGTTTGGGAGATAACGCTAACCACCAGTTCTGTAACAGAATTCTGCTACCTAACGTAGCCCTGGGGAATGGGGGCCTAGACAGAGAAAAGCCAACAGTATTCTCTTGGATGGTTGGGGAATCATCAGGGATCAAACTCAATCACAATATAGTAATGATAGAACTAGTGAGTCCAGTAAGAGTTTCCATTCCTTTCTCATAGTCCCACATGTTCTAGACTTTGGTTTTCATTACCCTGATTCCAAGACAGCAGATTTGTTTGTATTTTAACCCATTTTTTGCCATTTAACACTCGCTAGTTAGGTCTTCTCCCCACTATGAATTCAAATGCCTTAATTTTACACCTTAAAATGACTTAATATTGAAAATTAAGAGAAAAAGGTCACAGATTAAGACTGATTAAGGGGTGAAACTACTGAATTCCCCCTTACTCTTTTCTCCATTTGCCCTTTAAATAATAGAACCTCCTGAATGAATGGCTTAAATGTAAGATTAAGTTGTTTCACACTCATACCTTGAATCAGATTCTAAAGTAAAATTAAGTGATTGGTTTCACAGATTAACGCCCACTTGTTTCAAATGAATAGGGTTGATGTATTTTCAGGGGTAAAAAAAAAAACAACAAAAAAAACATGCACAGACACGTCCAGATTACATCCCGTGGCTCGTGACGACACATTGATGTCTTAAGATGTAACGATCGGTTTTTGTGAGAAACTGAACAGTATTTATATAATTTTTTACCTCTGAAAATGACGGTCTCGAGCCCCCTGTGTATGCTCTTTGGCGTAGGTTACGCAAACGGCGTAAGTGATCTGTTGCGTAAATACGTCACTCGTTTACACAGAGCACAGATATACCGGCGTTTGCGTATCCTAGCTCGAGACGGTCGTCTTTCAGTGGTAAAAAATGATATAAATACTGTTCAGTTTCTCACAAAAACCGATCGTTTCGTGTCTTAAAACATCAATGTGTCATCACGAGCCATGGGGTGTAAACTGGACTTTTTTATTTTGAAAGGTCTGACGCCCATCCATTTCCATTAAATGACTACCAGACTGCTACGGCTAAAGCTAATAAT